>JAQZBX010014796.1:5202-38325 GCA_029593785.1 Cabassous unicinctus
GGTGAGAGCAGCTTTTGTGAATGATCATTTGTGGCTTCTTGATTTTAGATTAAGATGGAATTTCATCAGTTTCACATGTTACTGTCTAGTTTTCCTTAGCTTTAGAAGCTCAACCTACAAATCAAGTCATTTGATTTGTAAATCCAGGAAATTTTAACATCGTTTTCAGGGGGACAAATCAATTGTTTGTACAACTGCGTCTGCGCTTAAATTCCCTGCTGGAAGCGGTCGCACTTACCAGCCCGATGTTCAAGGGCTATTGAACTGCATTTGTAAATTTATCATCTTTTAAAAAGACTTCAAACGGCTCTGAGAAGCAAAAGCACCTCTAGGTCGTGCCGCTAAATCTTATTAATGGACTTTGAATAGGGTGCATATCAGTGTCCCTGTCTGTCCCCACATTGAGAACAGACTTGGCAAAATGTGCTTAGACTTTCCCATTTAAAATCCCTAGTCTAGAATCAATTAAAACCTGAATTGCAGAGCTAATCTGACAGTGCCGACAACAAGCCAAATTCTCTTACTATTTCAAACACTTGAAATGCCAGGCATGCCCAGCACAGGTTTTCTAAACTGAGCCCCCAATTCAAATATGTGTGGCTTGATATCTGCCACTGTTTTAGCCTTCGTAGTATTAAAAGACTTACCAAGTCCTCTGCGAGGACTGAAGTCACTTATTAACTGGGGATTGTTGACTCAGACTCCAAGTCCGACTCACCCACACACCCGCAGCCGTGCTGAGTCCTTTTTAGAGTCACAGCGGCGGCCAGTGACTGGGTGGCCTTGTCGGCCAGGCCGCCGCCTTCCCGCTGTACCCCTGGGGCAGCCACCCCGCTGCCCTGCTCTTGGTCTTCCTGTGTCATCACTACGCTCCGCTCCCTGGTGGGGTGTGCATGGGCTCACCTGCCTGCACTGCCCCCTCCCAGGGACGAAAGTCTGGCTGGGTGTGGGTTGAACTGTGTCCTCCCAAAAGCTACGTTCAAGCCCTCACCCCTAGTCCCGTGAATGTGACCTTATTTGGAAAAAGGGTCTTTGAAGATGTGTTTAACTAAGACGAGGCCAAGCTGGGATAGGGTGGACCCTGATCTAATCCAATATGAGTGGTGTCCTTACAAGAAGAGGGACATTTGGACAAGCAGACACCATAGGGGGAAAGGCCAAAGGAGGCAGAAACTGTGCTGCAGCTGCAAGCCCAGGGGCACCAGGGG
This sequence comes from Cabassous unicinctus, assembly GCA_029593785.1. Taxonomy (NCBI): domain Eukaryota; kingdom Metazoa; phylum Chordata; class Mammalia; order Cingulata; family Chlamyphoridae; genus Cabassous; species Cabassous unicinctus. Next base: position 6,411 of record JAQZBX010014796.1, read on the forward strand.
TCTCCAGACAACCACCAGAGGCTGGAAGAGGTGAGGACGGTCATCTCCTATGGGTTCAGAGGCTGGAAGAGGCGAGGACGGGCCGTCTCCTACCGGTTCAGAGGGCCATCACCCTGCCGGCACCTATATGTCAGACTTCTGGCCTCCAGAATGGAGAGAGAATAAATATCTGCTGATTTAAGTGACCCACTTTGTGGGATTTTGTTACGGCAGCCCTAGAAACTAATAATATACACTGCCAATGGGATATCAGTGGATGTGGAAAGGACACAGTCTGCAAGACTTCAGGGATGGACAGGTGACCCCTCATCCTCCCTTGTTTCCTTCTGGCTGGAGCTGGAGCAGCCGTCTTGGACAAGACAGAAGCCACATTTCAAGGATGCCAGCACAAGCCATCACCACTTGGCTAGATTCCACGAATCTACTTTCTGCTTGTTCCTTCTGCACGCTCCACCTTGGCTGCCTGTCTGGCAGGCCACGGCACGTGTGGGTGTCGAGATGCTGCCTGTTTGAGCGGCATTTTCACATAGCTCTTTCCCACTGCACATTTACAGCACTAAAGCCGTGATGACAGCAAGAGCAATGAGCCAAAACTCCGAGGGAAACTCAGTCCAGCACAAGGTGAGGTCTCCCGTGGGTGGAGAAACCAAGCTGGGGGACCACAGGGAAGGAGTAGCAGAGAAAAGTTTGTTATTTGGACAGCAAGTAAGCAACTGGGCACCAAGAGAAAGCAGAGGAATCAGGGGAGAAGACGCCAGCGCCAGGGAGATGGACCCCAGTGCCCAGCTCTGCAGGCCCTACTTAGACGAGAGTGAGCCTCTGAGGCACTCGTGGGAAGGGAGCTGTAACCCAGCAAGACCAAACCTGTGCCACACATACCAGCATCAGTCCTGGTTGGGACTCTTCCTCGTTGTGCAACCTGGGTGGACTTCATCCAAAGGTTGACTTCATTTCAAATTCCTTTTGTTTCTCAAAAGTACCAAATTAAAGGACCTCATAAGGAATTGTTAAAATAAGACTGCTTATGGGACTCAAATGATATTTTCACACCGCTGTTCACAGCAGCATTATCCTAGTAGTCAGACGATGGAAACAGCGCAAGTGTCCATCAACACATGAGTGGATACATCAGCGTGGTTTCTGCCTGCAATGGAATATCATTCAGCTCTAATAAAGGAATGAATGCCTGACATATGAGACAACATGGGTTCCTTGAAGACATCATGCTGAATGAAATAAGCCAGACAGGGGGACAATTATTGCATGATATATTATATAAACAGAACCTGCAAATTCATAGAGACAAAAAGCAGAACACAGGTTGCCTGGAGTGAGAGTGGGGATGGGAGAGTGGTGAGTTAATGCTTCATTGGTGCAAAATTTCCCTTGAGGATGATGGGAAAATTTTGGTTACGGATGGTGGTGATGGCAGCACAACATTGTGAATGTAATTAACACCGCTGAGCTGTATACTTGAAAGTGGTTAAAGTGGGAAATTTTACAGTGTGTATATGTCACCACCTTAAAACGATACATAATTAAATAAGTAACTGCTTGAATCCAAGCGTGTCTAATTTCCATAATGAGTTTCCTGTGGTTCCCAGTGGGGACGCCCCTCCATCGAGTCGGCTGGATCCTGCATTGCAAGCAGCAGTGCCGGAAGGAGAATTTTGTCCAGGAGTTCTGCCGGAGAAGGGCTCGCAGTGATGCTTGAGTATTTTCAGGTTCCTGATGACAGTCGCAGGAAGCGTGCTATGTCCCTCATCCAGCACTTGGAAGGTGGAAAATGATCTGATAGGGAGTCAGAAACCCTGGATTTCCTCCCTGACTCACTCATTGTCCTTTGACCGTGAGCGAGTTACTCAGTCTTCACTCAACCCCAGGTTTGCAAAACGGGATAATGGGACTTTCCCGCCCAACTCCCTGGGCTGCTGTAGGGGCTAAAGGAGGACAGGTGAGTGAGAGGGGGTCTCAGGTGGAAGGGGAGGTGGGGGGGCATCATGGGAAGGAAGCCTCTTCTTCCGAGGGTCAGTGGGGTTGGGTTTTCTCTCTGAGGAACAGAAAATTTAGGGCCCCCTTCCTATCTCCTCATCCCTTCCTATTACCTTCTTTGAAGAAAAAAGTTCTGTCTTTTTGCCGTGTAGTTGGGGATCGAATCCTGCCCCCACAAAGCATGTGCAAGTCATAATCGGCCTTCCTGAGGGTGTGGCCCCATCTGCCAACAGGGCCTTTGAAGGTGCTGTTGTGAGAGAAGATGAACAGGCTCTTTGGAGATCCTGTTTGGATGAGGCCAAATTGAATCAGGGGGACCTTCCTTCAGATGGCGGAAGGCCTTACAAGGAGGGGAATCTGGACAGAGACTCAGGAGCCTGAGCAGGACGGTGGAAGCCAGAAGGAGAAGCCGCGAGACCCAGCCGCGAGGACGGCCGCGAGCTGGCACCGGGGGCTACCGACTCCAGCAGAAAGAACGGCCTGTCGAGACCCTGATTCGGGGCTCGTGGTCTCTAAGCCGGTGTGGCAATAAATTCCCACTTTTTCAAGCCGGTGCAATGTGTGGCATTTGTCATAGCAGTCCTGGCCAACTAAGTCACAATCCTTTCTAAAACCTGTTGATCCCATTGAGCCATGCAGGAATGACTCACAAGTCCAGAGAAGCCTCTCTAATTGACTGTTAGTCATGTGCCCCGTCAATCAGGAGGGGTTTCCCAGGCACTTCCGGCGTGTCTGTCCCGGGCTCGCACAGCGCACAGCCTGCTCCGGGTGTCTGCCTGGCTTTGGGGGCGAGGGGAGCACACAGTGAGGCTCCAAGAGCAGGTAGCTTGGAGGACGGCGGCCCCTCCTTTTAGCATTGCTCCCCTGCACAGACGGACATCTCCGTGCCTCCCTTCTGTCCCGGGTCATTCCTAAGACGGGCAGCCTGTGTGACCTTCCGCCAGGGCCAGCTTCACAGGCTCGGACCTGTGCAGCCACACAGGCCCTGCCCCAGGGGGCCGCACCCGGGAGGCCCTGCCTCGATTTAATGCTCTGCTGCCCCCAGCTTGAAGTTCTCAATAACTTCTGAAAAGGGAGCCCTGCATTTTCAGTACACACTGGGCCCCTCAAATTCTGGCCCTGGCCCTGCCTGCCACCCTCCCTCAGCTGGCTCCTTGGGTGACGATTTTGTCAGAAACTCAGCAAGGTGGAGGTTTAGGATAAGGAGACGACCTTGGAGATGCTGAAGGAGGCACAGGAGAAGCAAACGGAGGAGAAACAGGTCTGGGGCACGCAGGGGCTGTCCCCTCTCGTTCTTGCATCCTCCGTTCCAAACTACAGGAAGGACAGGTGGCTGCATTCTGTGTGCACAAGACGTACAGGCACCTGTCTCACCTGTCCAGGGCTGCCGTCACGAAGTACCACGAACTGGGTGGCATAAAACAACAGTGATTTATTGTTGCACGTTCCGGAGAGCAGAAGCCCAGAATGGAGGTGAGGGCAGCTCCGCACTCCCTCTGAAGCCTGTGGGGAGGAGCCCTCCTGCCTCGTCCAGCCTCCGGTGGTCCCTGGGCACCCTTGGCGCTCCGTGGCTTGTGACTGCAGCTTTCCATGTTGCCACACGGCCATCTCCCCTGCCTCTCTCTGTCTCTTCTCCCCTTCTTATGAGGACCCCACTCCAGTTTGGCCTTATCTGAACTAATCACATCTTCAAAGACATTTTTTCCGAATAGAGTCAGATTCACAGGACTAGGGCTTCAACCTACAGCAGCCCCTGAAGCTGAAAACCTCTACTGGGTGCTTCTGAAACTCCCTACCATGCATCAGTGGATGGCCTCATTTCTGAAATGTGACCAGGGTGAGACAAGATCATTCCATGTCAGTCTCAAAATACTTCACAACAATGTCAAATGACTCCTCTGCCTCCCTGTGTGCCTTCTGTCTGGATTGCAGCTGAGGAGTGGAGGCAGAGGGTGGACAGTCTAGGCTTCCAGCGAGGCGGGCTGGGTACAGGAGGCCCTGCTGGCTGGGGGCACTGGCCATGAGACGGGACAAGCTTTCCCCACAGGCACCAAACCAGGTGCCCAGTGGCCCCACATGCTGGGGAGTCCTCCCGGCTGGTGCTGCCACGTAGAATGGCATCGTTCCTCAATGCAGTCATTGAAGTCCACTCTCTATACTTCAAATTTGAGAGCCAAGAGGTCGTAAATCTCTTATGAATTTGTAAAATAGTAATTCCAAGCCGAGAGCAAAGGAATTCTTATATCCCCATTTCTTAACAGCTGCAGGTGCAAAGGACAAATTTATAAGTGGCTAAAGCCTTGGAATTATCTCTGATGACCTTGGACCTAGGTGCTGCCTGATGACCTTGGACATAAGGTACTGCTTGATGACCTTGAACCTAGGTGCTGCCTGATTGAGGCAGGTTAGTCTAGGGAAAGGGAAGACTTGGGTCACAGCTGAGGCCAGAGACAAACTGGCTGACAGACAACATGGCTGTGACACCCCACCTGGAAACCTCCTGAGAGATCCCATGAGACCTTGGCCATGAGAATCTCATTTGGAATGAGAATCCCATTTGGGGTCAAGGGAAAGTCCTGGATACCCTCAAAAGGCCTCACCGTTGGCCCTCTGAGAAATGACAGGTGGGGCAGCCAATCAGAGCAGCAAACAGCTGGGCCCCTCCCCAACACCATGAAGGTGGAGGAGGAAAGACTTTGAAAAGCCCTACCTGGGGCCCAGGCGCGTCTCACCCTGCCGTGCACCCGCGGCCCACACCTCGTGTACTTTTCTCGTTTTCTTGTTTCTTAATAAACTCTATTCCCTTGCCTACCCTATGGCGTGTCCTTAAATTCTTTTATGCGACATAAGCCAAGAACCTAGAAGTCTAGAGTCCAGAGCCATCTGGAACACTATTTGGGGAGCCAAGTCAGGAGACAGAGAGGCAGGTGGTGCTCCCTGACCCCCGCCAGAGAACGGTGGGCTTTAATTAAAGCCTGTCTGTGCCCTCTTGTTTTATTAGTGAGGCCCGGAGGTTCTCACACTGGCCTGGGAGGTTTGCTCCTTAGCCCCCAGGAGGCCTTGAAGTTCCTCTTAATCCATTACCTCCCGGGCCCCTGAGGCTGTTTGCCTGTAAGCCACAGATCATTCTCTGCTTTTAATACGCCTCTTAATGTGGGGGTTAATTTAGGAACTCAGACCCTGGGAGTGGCCATGAGACGAGCTCACTCATGGCTGTCTCCTAAGACCTCTGCAAAGTAGGCAAAAGAAAGTCCTAGCCAGTCCCTTTCCTAATGGGAAAGCCCAGTTTGGAAGCCAAGGTCTGGGAACAGGACCAGGCGTCTCCAAGACCTCTAAGGCTCTGGGGATGCCCAGAGACATCAGGCTCCTGATCCCTGGAATGTGGGGACAGCGAGCAGGGCTCCCAAACTCCAGGACGCTGGCTCAGTGAACAGTCTGTTCAACCAGGTCTAGCGGTGAGGCGCCACAAAGACTGACAAGTGCATTTATCTTCCCCTAGGATAATGGGCAGCTTCTAATTGGGACAACCTGCCTATTGATAGTCTAAAAAGAAAGAGGCTATTCTTTACTGCCACACCACGTAGCTGCAGTATGGCTGAGAGTGGGCTCTGTATGAGATCCTGAATTCCAGTTAAAGCTGTGTAAGAGAGAAGGAGAGGACAGCCAGATCTGAGGGCCAGAGACCACGTGGCCATGTCTCCTTAAAGGGGATGAGGAAATGCACTACCAAACCAGTCAGTTTTAAATAAACTCAGAGAAACTACTCAGAGGCAGAACCTAGAAACCCTGCTTTATTTCAAAGAAAGCTGGTAGAGGTAATAAAATACCCTCTTGTAGATCCTAACTCTAGAGAAGGACAGATCCTCCTAGGAGCTCCAGTCTGCACTGGATATCCATAGAAAGCTGCAGAAACTTTCCCTGCACCCCTGAACTTCCATTAGCTCCCTTTTAGAAGCAGCCTTCACAGTTTTCAACAATCGAGACCACATGGCCAAGATGGAGAAGGTAAGGAAGGGGGGTGCAGGGTCCAGGACAGTCTCACCTTTTACCTGCCCCTGTTAAAGGCATCGGTCACCTCAGGGTTACACGAATCCAGGCTCCATATGAGTGGGAACCTGGCCCCAAGGTGACGCTGAGGCCTTGCCCCAGGGGAGGACAGAAGGGTCCTGAAGCCAACGTGAACCATCAACCAGAGTAGCCCCTGGTGACCCTTGATGTGGTGGGTAAGAGTGTTAATTTCTTAATTAACATGGGAGCCAATCACTCGGTCCTTGCCTGCACTCAGGACTCCCTAACCTTGGTTGTGCCTATGAGGGAAATAGTGGAGATCAAGATCTAGGCCAGTTACTAAACTTATTCCCTGTAGAGTGGGGAACCTTCTCATATGCCATCTATTTCCTGGCTCTTGTTTATTAACTAAGCAACTAGTAACGAATAGCTCCCTGCCTATTCTTTTGTAACACACCAATCCTTCCAACGAAAAAAAGCTTCACAGGGCTTTACCCCTTGTGGGAGGTAACTAATGGGATGCAATCCCCAGAGAAACTCCAGCTTGTGCCTCGTTGGGGACAGGGCTTTTCTGGACCCCTTAGCACTGTACTTAGCAGCTGCCCAAGGATTTTCCTGGAGGAACAAAGATGGAGGGTCCTGCATAGGTTTCTGCCGTGGACAGACACTGGGAGCTTTGTGTTTAGCTGATTAGTCTAAAGTCAATTCTTTCCCTAAGCTAAGTGTGTAAACTTCTCTCTTCTGTCCTAATCTATGTTTAACTTTGTCAGTCTGCTCATGCCTAGGAACTTGCAAGTCAGATTTGGGATTCACCTGTTACAAGTTGGATAATGGTGAAAAGTAACCTAAAAATGCATCTTTAAATGTCAATACTATCTTGCAATTGAATTTGATGTATAAAAGAGATCACAAGTGGAATTAATTCAACTTCTGGAAAAGCAGAAAAACTTAGCAAAGTCATTACTAGTTGCTTAGTTAATAAACAAAAGTGCCCAATTTATTCCAAAGTAAAAACTAACTAGAAACTGTAGCTAAGAGTTAAGATCATTATATAGATGCCTTTATATTATAAAGCAGCAGAAGGATAATATCTGAAATTGCTATAACTAGGTGGATTTAGCCTAGAACCCACTAGTGTGATGATTGTTATCTTAGACTAATTTACCTTTGTTTATGCTTACTTCAGGTCTAGCCACACCCTTGCTTATGATTGCTATAGTAATGGTAATTATAAACCAAATTTACCTTTGATTATAGTTATTATGATTATGATGAAGCTACCTTACTAGCTTCACCTCGCCCTTAGACTTCAGCTATTGTGATGATAATTCTAAACTGAGTTTGCCTTTGCTTATAGTTATTTCATGACAGCTTCTGCTCCCCATGGCTCAGGGGAAGGCAAATTTAAGACACCCCTGTCTCCTCTCCTTCCACTGGTGTTAATGACCCTGCTTTTACTCAAGACTCCAGGTGTGGACTAGATTGCTGCTGCTGGAATTCTCAACCCTCAGGGTTGGACATCCACTCTTCTCGCCCAGCGGCCACTGGAGTCCTGTTATCTCCAAGGACTGGGGAGTGGGGACCTCCTACCTCGAGTGCTGATGTTCCTAAAAGTAGCAAATCATGAGAAAAACTAGGTTTCCCTGAGACTTCAGTGACCTCAGTGTGTGTATACTGGAATTAGATATGCTCATCCAAGGTCTGTTTGGATTAGATATGCTCATCCAAAGTCAAAACGGGAAATAAGCAAAGATCTAAAGTAAAAGAAATTGTTGTAAATTGTATTTTAAAGCATTGAGAACAATTTGGTTATAAGACAATAATTAAAAAATGAAATTCTTGTGCAAAACTGAGTGGTCACAGGACAAATTAGAGTAATTAGAAATAGCCTTCAGAGAGATATTTTGACTATCACGTTATTTTACAGTTAAACTTATTTTGTAAGAGAATGAAAATTATAAGTAGCTGTCTCTCTATGTCTGTCTATTTGCTCAGTGTATATCTGTATACATTGGGATGGTAATATCAAATTAGCAAATGAAAATTCTTAAAAGAGCTTTATCCAAAGTGTTAAAAATTTGACACTTATATATGTGAAAGAATATTCCTGGAGCCCAAATTAGGCAAAACAAGATGGAAAGATCATATAGAAATCTGAATATAGAAACTATTAGGAAAGGGAAAAAGATTTTCCTAAGTTCTTTGAACTACCCAATTCCCAGGACCTTCACTTTGCAAGAGCTGTGAGGGAGCGGCTGGGTATGACAGATTAAAACTCTATCTTCTAGGCTGGGGAATTAAGAATCAGTTTGTCTTGTAATTCCCCAATTTAAACCTTCTAACAGCCTTAAAATGAGGATTGTTAATAATCCAATTGTCAAAATTCAGTAAGTAAAGTCCTTGAAAGCTATGGAAAGATCTTTTAAAACAAATTAAACAATTTTAATATATTCTAGAGCCTAGCAGTCAGTGTGCTTTTAAGATTATTCACAGTTTTATAATTTTATTAATGAAAAGAGATTTTAGCCTCCTGTAAAAGAAGGAAAAAGAACATTCCTTGCATAAACTGTAATAGTTTAAATTTTATTTAGCTTGGGTGTCGTCTCCTAGGTTTATTGAATGCCAATTAAATAAATTAACATTATATGTATTAAATCTTTAAGATGATGAAAATTGTAAGTTCATGTTTAATGAAATTAAGATAAAGGTTAATTTCATTGGTTGCTAATTATAATTTAATAACCTTATTTAAAGGCAAAGTAACTTCTAGTTAATTATAAGAACTTTCAAAAAGCATTGTCTAAACTGAAGCATTTAAGTGGCTAATTCCAGGAAGCCATTATTAAATAAAAAATTAAATTGGTATTAATAACAAAAAATAACTTCATAACAGGGAAAATTGTCAGAGGCCACTTCAATCTGCATATTAAAGTGGTGATAAGGACAGATTCCATTGGGAATCTTAGGTTTTCATAAAATAATGGAGAAAGTAGTTTTTCCTGTGTTGCTAAAGTAAAATACCTGTTAATTAACATAATCATGGTAAATGTGTAAAAGTAAAAGAGCAAAGTACTAAAATAGTTAAGTTCATTTGATATGTTATACATTTCATTGGAAGTGTTTAGACAGTGTATAAAAATTAAGAGATAGACTTCAGTGTTGTCAAACTCTCTTATGCATGCAAACCAAGCCTTCAGTATACTGCATGGTGCCTCTCCATTTGAGTTATTGGCTAGGTTGGTCACTGACCCCTAAAACAACAAAAATACCTACTTCATCTCTGAACATGCTCCTGAAGTGGATGGAGAGTATGTTGCAGTTTCAGACTCCTGCAGCAGCCGGTAATGGCTCGATATGGCCAGATTTACAATGGACATTGCCTCCAGACTGGCTGTTTCATAGTGCCAAAAGGCACTATGCACCAGACTTATGAAACACTGGAAATCCCACCCAGAAACCCCCTGAGGGATCCTGCAAGATCCTGGCCATGAGAATCTCATTTGGAATGAGAATCCCATTCAGGGAAAGCCCTGGATACCCTCAAATTGCCTCGCCATTGGCCCCCTGAGAAATGACATATAGGGCAACCAATCAGCAACAAATAGCTGGGGCCTCTCCCCAACATTATGAAAGAGGAGGAGGAAAGACTTTAAAAAGCCCTGACCTGGGGCTACCTGCTCACAATGCACCCTGCAGTACACTGGTACTGCAGTATGCCTAGGACCGTGTACTTTTCTCATTTTCTTGTTTCTTAATAAACTCTTTACTCCCTTGCTTACCCTATGGTGTGTCCTTAAATTCTTTAATGCTACATAAACCAAGAACCTAGAAGCCCAGAGCCATCCAGTAACATGATGACCTAGGACCGAGAGTGCTGCCTGATGACTTTGGACCTAGGTGCTGCCTATGACCTTGGACTGAGAGTGCTGCCTGATGATCTTGGACCGAGAGTGCTGCCTGATGATCTTGGACCTAGGGTGCTGCCTCAGGACTTTGGACCTAGGGTTCGCCTGATGACCTTGGACCTAGGTGCTGCCTGATGACCTTAGACCTAGGTGCTGCTTGATGATGACCTTTGACCTGGGTGCTGCCTGATGACCCTGGACCTAGGTTGCTACCTGATGACCTTGGATCTGGGTGCTGCCTGATGATGACCTTGGATCTGGGTGCTGCCTGATGGCCCTGGACCTAGGGTGCTGCCTGGTGACCTTGGACCTAGGCGCTGCCTCAGGACCTTGGACTGAGAGTGCTGCCTGTAATTTTCTGGTGTAGAAATAGAGGACAGATCAGGGAAGTGGGGCCACTGGCTCAGGATCACATCGCCAGCATCCAAGCTGGGGCCAGAATCCAGTTCTTCTAGTTCTTGGGCCAAGATAAAGGAGCCGGAGCCTGACTGGGAGCAGAGCCAGCAAAGATGGAGAGCGTAGGGCCAGGGTCAGACATTCAAGAATACTCAGCACCGGCCTGGGACTCGCTGGGGCTGGGGGGCACCTGAGATGGTGACGCCCAGGCCCACCTGCAAGTTGGTGGGAGCGTCCTGCCCCCCAACAGTAATCAGAGGTGGGGGAAGCAGGTCAAAGACAGGAGCTGACCCATATTTGATTTGAGGCATCGGCATCTATTAACACACTAGTGTGCAGTATTTGTTTTCACATTTTTAATTGAAAACACATTTTCAACAGCTCTATAGAGACTTAATTCGTATATCAAACAATTCGCCCATTTAAAGTGAACAATTCAGTGGTTTTTAGTGTGTGCATGGGTATGTGCCACCATCACCATAGTCAATTTTAGCTCCTTTGCATCACCTCGGAGAGGATCCCGTGCTCCTCAGCCATCACCCCCATCTCCCAGCCTACCTTGCCCTAAGCAACCGTTAGTCCTCTTTCTGCCTCTAGGGATTTACCTGTTCTGGACATTTCTTATAAATTTCATATAATATGTCCTCTTTATGACTGGTTTTTTCACTTAGCATATTTTTTTTTTATTAGAGAAGTCGTGAGTTTACAGAAAAATCATGCCTAAAATGCAGGGTTCCCATATAGCATCCTAAGCACCACGTTTTCAAGGTTCATCCACGTTTTTGCCCGTGTCAGTACTTCATTCCTTCTTAATGCTGAATAATATTCCATCGTATGGATAGACCACATTTTATTCAGCCATTCATCAGCTGGTAGACATCTGGGCTGCTTTCACTTTTTGGCTATTATGAATAATGCTGCTATGAAGATTTCATCTACAAGGTTTCGCGTGGCCATATACTTTCATTTCTCTCCAAAGTGGCTGCACCATTTTTAGGTTCCCGCTAGTTGTGTGGAGTATTTTGAAAGGCTGGTTGGCAATTCCAAGGTGTCTGTACAATTCCTAGCTCTACAGACAGGGGAAGGACAATTGTCATTTGTGGGCCTTCATTCTCCCTTCCTCTTGGCACCTTAATGGCTCTTGGACCGTCCCCTGTCTCCTATGCGTGGCCCTGGAGCTCAACGACCTTCCTCCCCACCCCCAGGGCGCTCGGGCAGCGACCTGCCTGGGCCGGGCCTAGGAAAAGGCCCCTGGGACTCTGAGCCAGCTGTGGAGTGCTGGGAAGGGGGCAGGCAGGCCTCCCCACGGCCCACCGATGTCCCGGCTACTCGGTCTTCCCACCCTCCCGCTCCTGTCTCCAGGCAGCTCTGAGAGCTCCTGCCAAGCTGTCCACTGACCCCCTCATCTCCAACAATGGTCCCATCAGTGGCGGGTGCTTCTGCCGCTTACCACCATGCCCCTACTTCATCCAGAAAGAGGCACACTGCCTTGTTAGCTCCCTGTGTCTGTCCTTTCAGGGGCCAGAACTTGATCCGCCTCGGGGCTCCTTTGATTAGATGCGGCTGACCCCGGGCAGCCCCTCACTGGCTCTGGCTGGCTTTTGCATTTTTGTGCCCCATGTGCATCTCATTTGCCTTGGAGCAGCCCTGCCAGCCTCGAGAGCTCTTCCTGTGGCACATCCTGGGCCACACATGCCATGAGCCCACCCCTAGTGGGGTACCACCACCTTGAGCACGGGGGGAGGACAGGACAAGGAGTGTGGCCTAGGGCTTGTGGGACAGCTCAAAGGTCCTAGACAGATGGGGGTGGGGACTTGGGAGGCCCCTTAGCAGAATGAGGGGTCATGGGAACAGATCAAAGCAGAGTGGGGATGGAGGTACATGGGACAGCCCAAAGGTCTTGGGAAGATGGGGTGCTGGGGGTTGTGGAGGCCCTTTAGCAGAAGAGGGTGGAAAACTGAGAGACACCCCTCAGCATCTCCATGGAATGGTACTGCCTGGCTCTGGGACTCGGGTCAGCCTCCTGAGAAGACCCTGAGACAGAATGCCTGTCCATGTGGCTTACGGAGTTTTGCTTCCAGGAGAAGCCTGAAAGGAAGTGAGGAGCACAGAATAGGGAGGGTGGAGAACTGGGTGGGGCTGCTCTCAGGTGAGGTCTACCTGACCCCCAGGGGCCCCTGCAGCACCGATCACCCCACAGGGCTGCCATGCCTGAGCCAGGGGTCAGCCTGGGGCACACCTGTGCCGGTCAGTGGGCAGCTGGGGGTGGGTGTACAGGGTGGACTTCCTGGGCAAGGCAGCTCCATCTGGCCAAGGACAATTCTCCAGAGCAGGGGCACTGAGGGATGGCACTCAGCCCCGTCGAGGGGGTCAGCCAGTCCCCAGCACACTCACCCACTGCTCACATGAACATTCCATCCATCCAGGCACAGCACCTCCAGGATTCTGCTCGGTCACAATTTCCTGGAAAACTTATTAAGAGGACGGTTAATGGGACAAACTGCAATTGGTCCCCAGACCACCCCTGACACTCGTCATTGCCCTTCGCCACCACCTGTTCTAGGTTCCTTCTCCTTGGCCAGTACGGGGGCTTGAATCACGCCCCCCACAAAAGGCATGTTTAAGTCTTAACCCCTGTGAGTTTGAACCCACTTGTCAATAGGCCCTTTGAAGATGTTGTTAACTGAGGTGCCCACACGGAATGAGGGTGGGCCTTGACCCAATAGGGCTGAAGCCCTCGTGAGCAAAGGAAATTGGACATGGAAGCAGAAGCCAGAAGTCAGAAGAAGCTGGAGAATGAGGCTCATCACCATGTGATGGAGGCAGAGCCATAAGCCAAGGACCCCCAAGAAGAGCTGCCAGCTGGCATCGGAACCCTCCAGGCTCTGGGAGAAAGCACAGCCTGGCAAGACCTTGATTTTGGACTTCTAGCCTCCAAAGCCAGGAGACAATAAATGCTCATACTGTTCAAGCCACCCCATTGTGTGCTATTTGTTATAGCAGCCATGGCACACTAAGACAGTTGGCACAGTAAGACGCAGCCATGTTTGCACCAAACCATTAGGAGTCTTGCCTAAAGGCGGGACTCAGACCCTTAGCCAGGAGGAGTCTGAGCTGCTGGCTATCAGGCCTATACTTGCTCATTGATAGTTTCAACTGGCATGGGAGCATCAAGAGATACCCCAGCAGACCACCAAAATGGCAAAGGCCAGAAAATGAGTCGTCCCCTAGAGCCCCCGGAAGGCACACAGCCCTGCAGACCAGCAGTTCACCCAGCAAGACCCATGTGGGCTTCTGATCAACAGAATTGTGCGAGAATAAATCTGTGCTGTTGAAGCCACTCGTTTGTGGGAATTTGTTACAGCAGCAAGAGGACACGAATTCACCAGCTCAGGCATTTTGTCCCCTCAGTGGGTCAGAGGGACACCCCCCAGCAGGAGCCCACGGTGTGAGCTGAAGGAGAGGTGCAGGTGCAACGGGGCAGCGACTTGAGGTCGGGACCACCTGTTCATGCAGCTCCCCTGCGGCCTCTGGGCCTGTCTGCTCTCCGCCTGGACGTACCCTTTCCAGTGTCTCATCGGTGGCTGCTGCTGCACCCACCAATCTTAGGACTCAGTGGGCCTGCCAGCACCAGCTCAGTTGAGCCCCCCGACTACACTCTCACTAGATGCCCCATGGTCAGAAGCTGCATTCCACCAAGTCCCAGTAGCCTGTCCAAAGCAGCTGGGCCGTGAGTGACATATAGCTCTCGGCTACCCTGCAATGGCCTTGTTCCAAAGTGCCAGGTGTCTGCGCAGAGGCTCGCCTATTGGGTCTCGCCAGAGACTCCACCTGACATCTTTCTCTGCCACACACTCCTCTAGAAACAAGGGATCTGCCTTGTCATGTGGCCCAGCAACGGCACTGCTTGCACCGCAATCCAGACCCGCCGCAGTGAGCTCTTAGGGCCTTGCTCAACTGCGGACGTCCATGTCGTCCAAGGTGCAGAATATGCTGCCTCCAAAATCCAACGAGCCACCAAGCCTCATGCTTTTTTCTCAATGGTAGGAGGTGCAAGGTGTCCCTGCTTGGCCTTTATTGGAGGGAATGTCCTTTCTGCCAGCATGCCCCGAACACTGGACCCCTAAAAATGCACCATCATGACGGGCCCCTGGATCTTTGTAGGCTTAGCTCTGACCCTTTGGGATGCACATGTCCTGGAGTGCTCATCACCTCTTGCTCGGCATGTCTGATTAACTCAATGTCAGTGGAGCGCTGTGATGGGCCGCAGAACGCCCGATAGTCTGGGCTGCTGCCAACTCCATTATGAATGAAGCAGGGGAGCTGGCAGAGCCCTGGGGCCAGCCTGCGACTGGACCTTGCTGTCCAGCGCTCGTGAAGGTGAACTGCTTCCAGTCCTCCTTTCTGAGCGGCATTGAAGCCAAGCCAGCAGCTGCAAACCTCATGCCAGGGGCTGGGTTAAGCTTCTCCAGCAAAGGTACCATGTCAGGCATAGTTGCAGCTGGGGCTACTGCTTGGTTAAGCTTGGAGGAGTCGATTGTCTGCCACGACCCCCTCAGCTTTTGCAAAGGCAAGGCTGGTGAATTATATGGGGCTCAGGTGGAGACCCCCTCCCCTGCGTCCTTTACATCTTTGCAGGTGATGTTATTTTGCTATCTTGGATGGAGTAGGAAAACAATTCAAGAATTCCACTTGGCCTTCCCCAGTACAGGAGCTCTTACTCTAAGGTCAAGGAATCAAGGGGAGGCTCTGTCCTCTGTTAGGTGTGTCCATTCTAAGTTGACATTCAACCTGGGAAGGACGATGCTCCAGAGAAGGGGCCCCTGGGAGCTGTTGGCAGCTGGGGCCAACACGAGCAAAGGGATCGGGGTGGGCAGTGATGGCTTTAGTGGATGCCCCTGAGCTGCCCCACCCCCCACACCAGCTCTTACAAACTCAAATGCCTTCAGGGTCCATGAGGGACCCCGGAAGTGGCCTCCTCCCCTCCCCCATGTAAACACATCCAAATTCAAAGTTCTTCCAGGAGAAAGGGCTGCACAGCCAGGACCTGTGTGCCAGCAGATCTGACCACAGACCCCCTGGCCACAGCTGTGGCCCTGCACTTGCACTTTGTCCTACTTCTTGACAACCAGTTGGTGCCCAGGCTTGGAGGTGTGCGTTAGTAGGCAGTTCCCCAGCCTGGCTAACCAGCAGTCAGCTGGGCAGCTCTTTATACTTTTGGGAATGGTTTACCTTGGAATTATTTCTCATTTCAACAGTCAGGCACACTTGTTTTTAGAAGGTCAAGCAATTAAAACTTACATAAACTCAATCAGTTCTGCCCTTGCCCTCCCCCGCTCATTCCTCTCTCCTCGCCGATCCGTTTAGGCCTAGGCAACTTCCCAGGTGGGAACAAACATGCATGTGCAGGTGAAACCCTATGTCGCTGTTCTTTCTTTCCCCACTCAGGCTTACGCTGTACCTCTGGCTCTGCGATCTGCTTTCCTTTTTCTCTCACCAGTGGAGTGTCCTTCTATTCAGTGCCACCTAGCTGCCCAGCTTGCTTAGCGGCTGCTGGAGCCTGCACGAGGCCCACACTGTGTCTCCTAGTCTGACCTTCCGGGGCCACAGCCGGATCTGTGGTTGCCCAGAACTTCTCCAGGAGCCTCTCTCGATCAGTTGGTGGCATCCGCTGGGCAGGGGTCTCCTTCCTGCCCCGTTCCTTCTGCCCTCGCCCACCCCAGCAAACCAGGACGAAGGTCCAAACTGCCAGAGCTTTGTCAGGTGCAAATGGTGACACTCTGGAGGCCATGGGGAGAGGAGCTCCCTGTGGGGTCGGGAGTGGTGGTCTCTCTGTCCCTGCCACAAGGCGGAAGCTGGACAGCAGGACAGAGCCAGCAGGACAGCGAGCTCTCATCTCTGCCCCTTCTGCAGAGCTGCTGCCTCTGGTGAATGGACAGAGAATTGGAAACCTGTGACATAGGCTCACCCAGGGCGCTGGGCTCCAACACGCCCCCAGCACACAGACTAAGGAAAAAACCATGGGTTCCTTTGACTCCGCCTGCCTCCCCTTTCCAAGGAGAAATGGCCGCACAAAGAGGCTGCCGGGGGTGGGGAGTGGAGGTGCCAAGGATCCAACAAAGGGAACATTGTACGGGGAAGCCCCTGCCCCGTGACGTCAGCCTTAATCCCTTAGGACTGGGGTCGGATAACCTCGGGGATTCTGCTCCGCTGACTCCCCAGTCTCTGAGCGAACTCTACCCCCTCCCACCCAGGACCTTTTCCCAGCGGCCACAGACAAAGGCAGTTTGGCCCCTGGCCGGGTCCTCAGTGAGGCACAATGCTTGGGGAGGCCGCAGGCCCAGGTGCAGACCCCCAGCAAAGTCACGGCAGGGCAGGTGGGGCTTCTCCCCTCTCCAAAGCTCCCCTCAGCTGTAAGATGGGGATAGCAATGCAGTATGTCAAAGCAGTTAGCACAGGGCCCAAGGAGTGCAAAGGGAAAGAGAAAGGGAGAGGAAAAACGGAGGGAGGGAGAGAGGAAGAGAGAGAGAGAGCAAGAGCAAGAGAGAAAGAACGAGAAAGAAAGGAAGGGAAGGGGGGGGGAGAGAAAGGGGCCGGGGCGATCCGCACCTGGGCTCTTTCACTGGGCACAGCAGGACAGACAGACACACGGAACTAGGCTGTGTCTGTCTATCGTGATTGTACGTCTCCAGCGGGAGACCAAGATGGACAATCTCAAATCAGCCTCCCCGTTAAGGGTTCTTCTTACAGCTTTTACACCAATTGAAACAAAGTTAATTAGCAGGGTGACATTCCTAGGGAGGGTCTGGAAAAATCAGAGTTGCTTTCTTACTTAACCTCAAAATATGCGTGGTACCTGGGCTGGGCAATCTTGGGGTGATAAGGAAGGGGGTGGTCAGGATGTGAAGGCACAGAAAAGGGTGATGTGAAGACAGATGATGCTGGTGCCAGCAGAGAGTGAGGAAGCCACAGCTCTGCACCTTTGGTGCGTGCGAGCCGTCAGGTGCGGAAGAGTCACCGCATTTTTCTGACCTTGCAAGGCTCAGGACAATGCCTTCCCATTCAATAGGCTGGGTTGTTCTGTACTGCAGAGGGAGGGAGGGAGGAATTGCCCTGAAGCAAGGTTATGGGAGGAAGCAGCAGCTATCTGGAGCTCTGTCCCCTGGCATCCTATGTCCCCAATTCTCTAAAGCAGCCCTGGGCGCTGCAGACGTGTCACCCGTTTCAAAGTGAGACTTGTGAGATGCGGCTGCACTCCCCAGCGGCCATCACTTGCCTTCCCAAGCGGCTAAGAAATGGCGGCCATGGACAGGGGGCCTGGGACACGGGGTGCAGAGGGGGCAGGGGCGCGGGGGCTGCAGGCGCTTCTGCAGGGGCTGCCTCTGTCAGGGGCCGGAGGGGGAGCCCGCCTGGGCCCAGAGCTGGGAGGAGCAGGCGTCACGCTCAGCTGTGAAACCCGAGGCTCCCAAATCGCAGGGGCACTCGTGGAGACCGTGGCAGCCCTTGCGGCAGCCCTAGTCTTGCGTGTAGCCTTGCAGAGCTGGCCCCGCCATGGCACTGTCATCCTGGTTTGACGGCTCCGTCTTCCCGAGGGCCAGTGGAGGGCAGCAGCAGGAGAAGGAGGGGAAAAGAGAGGCCTGGAATGAATGAACCACAGTTTAGGAAGAAGCTCATTCGGATGGGTAATAGCCCCTGTCGATTCATTCCTCTTTCTCGTTCTTTGCACAGTCATTTCCGGAGCGTGGGCTGCGGACGCGGTGTGGACCTGCAGGTGATGCTGCGCCGCGAGGCTTACAGGCTCCAGGATGAAACGGACGAAGTGCAAATACACCAGACGGCGACAGAGGCTGGTACAGGCTGCACTGCTGGGTGGCCCCGCGGTCAGGAGCCTTTGGCTCTAGCTGTCCCGGCATCCCTGCGAGCCACGTGGCAAGGTTGGCACTGCCCTTCTTTGGTTCCTGGAACACAGGGAGCTGCCAGGCCATGTGGGTCACCCCAGAAGGATGCTGGAGGGGGCCTGCCTTAACAGTCAAGCAGCCCCTGCTCCGTCCTGCAGGACCTGACCCTCAGCAGAGGTGATGGGACACCTCCCTGTGGGGTGGGCACTGCCCAACAGCTGGTCGCTTGTCCTAGCACAGGCAGGGCCACCTCTGCCCAGCGCCGAGGAAGAGGCTGAGCGGTGCCCCAGGAGGCCAGCCCTGCCATGGGCAGAAGCGTCCATCCCCCTCCTCACCAGGCACAGCCCACGCCAGACGCACAGTCACGGCCACTCCGGATGCCTGGCGAGTCGAGGAAGCAGCCCACGTCCGCAGCTGGCGGGAGGAGGCCTGTGGGGCCTCCCCAGGCGGGGCGCTGGCCCCTGCCCCCATGACGGCGGAAGGAGCAGTGGAGACAGCAGAGGAGAAGGCGAGCCTTTCCTCGCAGCCCTGGGAAGCCCACCTCCTCAGAGGCTGGGGGCGGGGGCTCCTCCTTCCACACCCCACCTCAGGGCTCTGACAGGTGAGAACAGCACGCTCTTCCCATGATGGAGGACCGATGGCGCCTTGCTAGCAGGGGGACGGCGGACAGAGGGGGAGCCCTGCGGGTGAGGAGGCTGGGTCCAGACCCCTGGGACGGGCCACTGCGTGACTGCTTCAGGGCGATGAGACAGCGTCCCTCGGCCAGGCAGGCATTCCCAGCCCTGCAGCTGTTCCTCGGCCCCAGCCGTGCCAAGGGCACCTGAAGCCAGCACCACCTTGGGCACAGTATCGTCTGGCTTTGTGGGGGGCCCTGGGGTCTCGGAATGAGCCGGGGCTCCAGCCTTGCTGTCCAGGCTCCTTCCCTAAGGCAAGTGCCCTGACAAACACGGCTGCAGCGGACCAAGCCCTGTGAGCAGCTGGGTGGCCCACCCAGTCCCAGCTTCCCAGAACCTCACCCAGGGTCACTGCTTGCTCACACCCAACAGACCCTGGCAAGGCTGCTCGCAGCACCCACGACCCCCAACCACAGAGCTGCGAGGTCTTTGGGATCAGATGGAGGGGGTCCCGAGCCCCCCCAGCCACTGTGCCAAGCTTCCCTTCTCACCACGTTCCCAATGTTTGAGCAGCAAAACATTGAGAGGGGCCGGCTCAGCCCTGGGGGAGCCAGGGGGCCCGTGGCCTCTCCACACAGGACCTGGCTGGATTCAGACTCGAGCAAGCGAGGGCCCAGCGTCGGCTCCGGCTCGGCACCACCTTCCCAGCGGTGCCCCTGTCCAAGCGCGGGGCCCTGAGTTGTCCTGACACCCTTGCCACGAATCCGAGCACCAGGGAGCAGGCGGAGCCGGCCTTCCGTGTGAGACGAGCCACGTGGCTTTGGCCTGCATTTGAGAGGCCACCCGTCCACCTGGACGCCGGGGGTGGCGGCCCCCCAAGGTGCTGAGGCAGATGAGGCTGGCACCGTCTTCTTTTCAGTCATCTCAGAAGTTTCTCAAATCAAAGGGAAATGGAGCTTCCGTGAAAGAGAAATGAGGCTCCCTAGACCCCCAGAGACCCCCCAGGCCTGCCCCGAGGCTGTCCAGGAGGGCGCTGAGGGCACAGCGGTGGGGTCTCGTGCCCCCCACTCCCAGACGCGGCTCATCCAGGGCTGGGGGGAATAGCGGCCCCCAAATCCATGTCCTCCCAGAGCCTCAGAATGTGACCTGGTGTGGAAATAGGGTCCTTGCAGGTCAAGATGAGGGGGTTAGAGTGGGCCCTAAAGCCAAAGGCCGGCGTCCCCATGAGGAGAAGGGGATTAGGACACACGGACACACAGGAGAACAGCCACGCACCAAGGGAGGCTGAAGACTGCCGCAAGCCGCAGAAGGTAGAAGGAGCAAGGAAGGACCCCTGGAGCCTTCGGCAGGGGCAGGGCCACCCTCATATCAGGCCTCTCCTCTCCTGAGCTGCGGTTGAAGCCATTTCTGGTGCTTTGAGCCACGCAGTGACTGGTGCTTCTCTGCAGCAGCCCCAGGAAACGACTAGAACCCCCAGCAGGTCCCTGCACCTCCTTCCAGGATGCCACGGCTGCAGAAGGCCTGCCCGTCCTCCACAAGGTGGGGGGAGGCGGCAGGCAGGCAGGAGGGGTCAGGAGGGCCCTCGCCAACACCGCCGCCCGCGTGGGGCGCCTGAGCTGCTGGTCCCTCCTGCCCGTGGCTGAGTGCTGCCTGTTTTCCAAGCACATTCAGACATCCCATGGAATCTACCCACCCACCTGGGAGGTGGCCAGAAAAGCTGTCCTTCCTCCCCGTTTTACTAAAGGGGGAAACTGAGGCTCAGAGAGCCAATGATTTGTACATGGCAGCGGTTCACCACCAGGGGTGATTTTGCATTCCAAGCGACGCTGGCAATTCTGGAGACAGTTTTGGTTGTCACAGCTGAGTGGAGGAGGGTGGCTGTAAGTGGCATCCAGAGGGTAGAGGTCAGGATGCAGCTGGACGTCCTCCAGGGCTCAGGATAAACCTCCCCAGCAAAGGATGGCCCAGCCCCAAATGCGCACCGTGGGCTCTGAAGCCCTTGTCTGTGTGGGCTGGGGACTAGAATTCAAATGTCTTCACCCTCAAGCATTCCTTCCACTTGTGCTGAGAGTGACAATCGCTCTGATTTGTGGCGCGCTTTGTGTTGCAGGCACCAGATCTGGGCCCTGGAGTGGACGCTCCAGTTCCATTTCGCCACCACCCTGCGCAGTGAGAGCTTGACTGGACGGGGCGGCCAGCTGTAGGAGGCAGGGCCGAATGCAGCTCATGCTGTGCACGAAAGCCAGGTCCTTCCCCGTGAGGCCTGCGCCAGTCCCGGGGGCCCAGGGGACCTCTCCTGGAAGCTGACGTTCACGAGGAAGTGGAGAAAGGAAATGCTCGCCACTGTGCTCCTGGAGAACATATATCCTAAAGGCAGACAGCACTCCCTTCCAGAGCCTTCTAAGGCAGTGGCCCTGAGAAGGAGCCTTGGTCTTGCTGAGTGTGTTATTCCAGCGGCTCAGAGGTAGGCAGGAAGGACACCTGGCCAGGACCAAGGAGAAGGGTGTGGGGAGAGAGGGGGAGAGAGGCAGCTGCCTGCAGCCCCTTCCAGAAAAACCCCTGGCCAGGCTACATTTCCACCCAAGGAGTTGGGGGTCAGATTTGGGTGGCTTTTTCCTTGTCTTCCTTTCCTTTCTTTTCCTCCTTTTTTCTTTTTTGACAAACAACAGATTGAAATTGACCTTAAAATGAGAGCAGAGCAACTTCCAGAAGGTCCAGTTACTTTTTTTTTTAAGATTTATTTATGTATCCCCCCTTGCTGCTTGTGTTCGCTGTGTCCATTTGCTGTGCATTTTTCTGTGTCTGCTTGTCTCCGTCTGTTGCATCATCTTGCTGCACCACTCACCGCGCCCCGCGGCCGGCTTGCCCTCACCAGGAGGCCCTGGGGATCGAACCCGGGGCCACCCATAGGGTAAACGGGAACCCAGCCAATTGAGCCACACCCGCTTCCCTTCCAGTTACTTTTGAGTCCTTTTTTTTTTTAAGTGAAAAGAGATTTCTCCTGGGATGGAATCCCTGGCTGGGGTTCGCCATGGTAGAAATGCCACGGTGAGGTTCGGGAGACGTGGAGCTGCCCCTCTGAGCGAGGCGCCTGGTGCTCTCAGCTGGGTCTAGCACCCCAAGTTGGTGACCAGTGGCCAAGGTCACTGAGAGAAAAGAGGCTTCTTTATTTTTTCACCTTTAACTTTAATAGTTAATTAATTTTTTCCTCAATAAGCAATTTATTATGGATATTTAGCTCCTGCCTTCCCCTAAATAGCCCTCAGCACTCGTTTTTTAAAACTTCATTCTGTTTCATTGACGTGAAATTCACATGATATAAAATGAACTATTTTAAATTGAACAATTCAGTGGCATTTAGCACATTCACAGTGTAGTGCAGCCTTCAGCTCTGTGGAGTTCGAAACATTTTCATCACCCCAAAAGGAAACCCTGCACCCCCACTCTCCCCTCCCCCAGGCCCCGACAACCACCAAGCTGCTTTCTGTCTCTAGGGATTTAACTTATTCTGGATATTTCATATAAACGGAATTGAAGCATATGTGACGGCCTGTGTCTGGCTTCTTTCCCTGGGTGGGATGATCCAGGTACATCCAGGTCACGGCGCGGGAACACCACTGCCTTGTTGGCTAAATACAATTCCCTGCATGTGTGCCACGTTTGCCCTTTCATCTCTAGGTGGACGTGGGCTGCTGCCACCTTTTGGCTACTGTGAATTAGGCTGCAGTGAACATTGCTGAGCAAGTATCTGCCTGAGTCCCTGCTTTCAGTTCTTTTGGATAAATAGCTTAGAGTGGAAGTGCCACTTTCTGAGGAACCACCTGCCAAACGTTTCCACAGCGGCTGCACCGTTTCGCCTTCCTCCAGCGATGTACGAGGGTTCCTGCCGCTCTACATCTTCGCCAACACTTAATATTTTCTGTGTTTCTCACTGTAGCCATCCTCCTGGGTGTGAAGTGGCACCTCTCAGCAAGGACAGGGGCTTTTAGCCAAGCTGCATCCTGATTCTCAGCTTCTCAGGAGCCTTGTTTCTTTGGGGATGGGAGATTATCAGATCAACCCTCCACCCTAACCTGGGGGAGGCGGGTCCGAGCTCTGTGTGGGTGGAGGCCAGGGGTCCCCTGGCTGGCTGGGCATCCAGGCCTGGAGCGCTGAGCAAACGGCTTCCTCTATGCCCCAAACGCAACGGCAAAGCCAAGCCAGATTTCCCACTTCCAGCCTGAAAAGCGACCTGCCCACTCAGGTGGGACAGAAGCCAACGCCCACAGGTGGCCTCCACGGTACAAACCTTTCTTTCTTTGGGGCAGGCCCTGTCCTTGTCCTGCTGGTCTGGGAATGAGCCCTGCTGGGAGTGAGTGTTTTGGAGTACGACGGCGTGCATTTATGGAGCTTCCCTCTCTAGGCAGCACACGGTGCTCCGCAGATGCTACCTGAGTTCTCCCGCCAAGTCCTTATGAGGTTTGGAGAGGAGGCAGGAAGAGATTAATTGCCTGTTAGAGTTAAGGAAACAGAGGCACAGCAGGTTAAAAGACTTACCTGGGGCCTGAAAGGGTTAAGCCAAAGCCTGGAATGCAGGCTCTGGGCTCAGGAGTCTTTCGGAAGAAGTACAAGCAACAGCTTGGCACATGTTGGGGCTGGTGGCCGGTAACAGAATTCCTACGATGACACCGCGGTGTTGGCCAAGGCCCCACCGTGCAGCACCGGCCCCGCCAAGCTCGGGGTGAGCTCCCGCCAGCGCCCTGCGCATTCTTCTCACCTCTTCTCAGCTCCAGGGCCTGGACGGGCCTAGAGACCATCCTGAAAGGCCACCAGCGACATCAGGGTGGGGAACGAACGAAAGCATGTGAGCCATCGCGCAATCCACTGTGTGGCTAAAGCGTCCACAGCCCCGTAAAGAAGATGCTCTCTCCAGCGACACCAAGTGAGAGCTGGGCCCCTTGCTGCCACTGGCTCTGAGAACAGTGAGCTAGTGACGCCCGCCTGAGGCCCTGCTGGAGCGGAAAGGGCTGGTCCGGGGTCGCAGGCCCCCTGCCCTGCATCTGTGCCCCCTCCCACCAGGCGCGGCGCTGGACAGCTGCTAAGAGACAGGCTCCGGGTCAGACGATGTGGGAGGACTGCAAATCCTCTGTCTGATCACAGTGTGCACTGCAAGCTTCGGGCTGGTTTATTAGCCTTCGTCGAAACGACAACGGCCTTCCTGAGAGATGGAGGAATTGGGGAAGGGACAGAGCGGACTCCAAAACTCTCTCCATCTTTCTACCATGCACACATCCCCCCGTCTCGTCCCTGCCCCCACCCCACGAGCACAAATTTACAGTTGGGGTGGACAACCCCAGCTTCTGCTACACTTTCCTCTCCCTTTCCCAGGAGGGGTATGTCTTCCAAGGCCAGTGGGCGTCTCTCCCACCCCTGCTGCCCTCCCCCAAGCCACGGCAGCCACGGCACCAGCACTGGCTGATCCTGGGAGCCACAGAGCCCAGGCGGATGGGAGGAGGGTGCTGGGAACAGGAGGTCAGCAACCCGAGCTCCGCCACAGCCAGCGTGTGGCCAGGCAACTCGCGTCACCTCCTCTAGGCCTCAGTTTCCCAATCTTCCAAGTGCCCAGCATACCAGTGTCTGCTGGAAGAAAGCAGAGCTCCTTGGAGGAATGGCCAGAGCAAGAAATGGGGCTGGGGCGAGATGAGGCGGAAAACCAGGAAGTTCTCAAGGACAAGCTTATCGGGTCAAAAGGACAGAGGAGCCAGTTGAAGGGGCTTCATCAGCAGAGATGGGACAACTTGGGCGTCAAAAGGAAAATGAAGGCTATTGACGAAGACGCATTGAACATATGAAAACCCAAGAGTTCAGACAGATAAACACCTGCCAAAACCCAACTCTACGAACAGCTACAGATGTAATCAAGACACCAACTTCTTACTCTGAAGATGAACAGTTTAAAGGATCTAATTAAGCAGTTATCCTGCCTTTGATGGATGAACTTGATTACAGAGTTGAACCAGAGCCCTAGTTCCTTACAGGTAATTCAGCCTGTTGAAAGTTGAAAAAATGACACAGTTTGAAAACAGCATTTTGCAGCCTCTGGGGGAATAATCGATACAGGCAGCAATACCCCGTGGGTGACCACTGTGAGGCTGATGGAAGGGTGACCCTACCTCCCCACTGGGGCGCCCCCTTCGCCCCCTGCCTTCTGCCGTGGTGGGCGAGGAGCTGAGTGGTGAAACGTGACATCTGAAAGACGGCCAGTGATGAGCCACTTCTTTTTCTGTAACTAAAGCTTATTTCCGAGGACAACACAAAAGGCTCCCTGATGAAACAAAGCGCCCCAATACCACGGCCCAGGGCAAGCGACCCCTTTTGGTCTTCGGTTTAGTGGAAGAGGAATTTACTCGGCCTCTCTTTCTGTGAACTAACCAGATGTGCTGTGGCCAGAGAAGGAACCGGAACGATGCCGAAAGCTACTAGGCCAGGTCAGTGGGAAGCTGGAAGTTATAGGCTAGGTGTGGAAAACATATTCAGGGAATGGAGGCCGGGCCATGCTGGTGGAGCAGGCCAGTAACATAGGGAATCAACAGACGGACCTGGAGCCTGGCAAGAAGTCCACGTGGACATCGACACCCCAAGGCGGCCGCTGGAAGACTCACAAGAGTCTGCCATCCAGAACGAGATTTCCTCCCGAAGCCAGGAGAAGCCCCGGATATTCTCCAGGGGCCTTATCACTGGGCCCTCCTGGGGGATTGATGGGTGGGGTAATCAATCAAAACAGCAAACACCTGGGACTCCTCCCATGCCATTAGCAAAGGGGCGAAATAATTAATGGTTCAAAAAGCAAGTGCAAGGCCCAATCTCTCTCTCTTGCCTTTGGACCCCTGTTCTGACCTTCGCCCCCGCCTGGATCAAGACACAAGTAAAACCTGGTATTTATAATCTATAATGGGGATTGTAGTCTGTAAACCAGCCCTCTTCATCACTCTTCAGCCCCTTCCTCTCTACCAGGGACCTGTGATCTGTTAGTTTCTCCCATTTCTCTTCCTTCCCCGTCTTAATAAATTCCCGGTCTAATCAGCGTGACGTGCTCTTGAAATTCATTTCTGCAGCACAATCAAGAGTCTAGACAAATCCGGTAATGCTGGCATAGCACTTACAGGGGGTTGGCTGGCTCGTCTCATCGTGGCCGCCTGCTCCCAGTGCCCTCCTCCCACCCACGTGGGCTCTGTGGCTCCCAGGGGCAGCCAGTGCTGGCGCCGTGGCTGCCGTGGCCCTGGGGGGGGCAGCAGGGCTGGGAGAGATGCCCACCGGCCTTGGAGGACACGGCCACCCTGTGACAACTATTTATTTCATCGTTTGGCCATGATTTTTTATATTTGCAATAAATCGTTTTGGCCATCAAGAGTTTAAAAAAAATAAAGTGCATGTTAAATTAAAAAATTAAGCTGTGGGATTTCTGCTTCTCAACAAAGTTGATTATGAATGACTAACTTACACAAAGTGTTTGTTGAAATTTATCATCCACTGTTAATGCTGGTCATGTGAATACAAGAAGACTTAAATCTGCTAAAGAAGCGTCAGCATCTACTTCAAACACTAGTAATTATTTTAAGACTGCCAGAAGGCAGATTGAACCAGTGCAGCTGAGTTTGGACAGCTCCCTGTGAAGCATTACTTTTCGCTTAGATCAAATGACAGTGCTAATTAATTTCATTCATTTTCAATCTCAAGTTTTCTTATGCATTTACAAATGAAGCGGTAGCTGTTACTGTGTTGGCTCCATTAGCAGAATTTCACAGTTAAATGATGCCAGTTTTATGTGAGTGTTATCAGATGCTTCAAATAGAAAAGCCAATTAAGTTAGTTTGAATAATGGTTTAATTTTTATTCAAATCATTAAAGAAAAGTAAAGCTTTTGAACATTCATACTGTTGAAGATGTATCGTGTGATATTTTTGCAAATGAAATTGTAAAATCAGTTAAATATTCAACGTTGAAGATATAATTATTTGTTTTGTGGTGATAATAACAAATGATGTCATAGAGCATCATAGTAAAAACACGTTACTAAATTAAGAAATTATAAAGCAAAAATATTGTGTGAGTTGTTTGTAGTGAAAATTCATAAATTAGTCTTAACACACTGTGATATACCTCCAAGTGAAATAAAAGTTGCAGATATCAAAATTTACCAATATTTTTACATATACAGATTTAGGGTCATTGAACTAAAAAAAATTGCTGCAACAACACTAAAAATAGATTCCAAAAAGAATTTAATCAGGTAGTGCAAACACTCCCTGTGCAGCCTGTCATGGTTTAGATTTTAGGAATGTTTGGCTTTTGAAAAAGTACTTTGTAAATCAATCTGAGTGATTTTCAATGAGTGGATTTTTGTACATATGTAAATGTGTCTTCTAAATATGGATTTCATTTGTTCAAAATCAGTTGAAAATCTTTAAACTATTCATCAAATAGTAAACTAAAAACTTCCTTTGAAACTTTTAGTAAATTATTGCAATTATTGAAAACAAGATTGCAAACAAAAAGAATCTTAAATTTATCCCTACGAAAGAAAGAGGCAAACTGCCCAAATAGTGCATGAGAGTACTTTTGGAATTCTAAAATTCTTCCTTGGAATATTTCAATTTACGGGACAAGTTTTCGATGGCGTTTATCTTTTAGTTGGGTATATTATAGTATGTATCAGAATGAAATAAAATTGAGGAGGCCTGTGCTTTTCAGCACATGAGTTTAACAAAGCATTAAAAATACCATTCATTAAAGAACACTCAACACATTTTTGCCTTTTAAAAACCATTAACGGACCAAAGAATCTCTGAATGGAAGTCAGAATACAGAACCTGGGAAAATATCCAGACAGAAATATTGACTTTTTTTACATAAAAAAATTCAGACTGTCTTCCATTTCGCAGAAGCGGCGCAGCTCTCACCAGCACAGGCTCTGTGCTCATCGAATAACACCCTCGTCTGCAGGAAAGGGTCCCTTTAACTCAGCAACAAACTCAGAGCTTTTCACCACAAAATTCTTCCTTGAAGAAGACCCAGGAGGTTTTATTAAAAACTAAAGGTAATAAGACAATTCTGAAAATTATACATATTTCAGGAAAATACCACTAACCCAGCATCGAGACATATACACAAACTAATGGAAGACTGGATATATATCAGGAATAATTCTTCAGCTTGTAGTTGCTTTTTAACAACCAGATAATCAATAAAAAGATGTTTGGTTTTTTGCTTTACTATAAATAATTGTTATTTTCATTTTTTAAGAAAGCCTTTAATTTTTTTCCCTGTAAATACAATTTTCACTTTATTCGAAGATGAAAATTATTAACAGCATAGTGTTTCTCCTGGCCCTATGTGCTAGGAAGTTTTTAGTGCAAAGTTTGTTAGTGCTCCAGCTTTATCAATCTATAATTTGCATTCAATAAAACCCACCGATTTCAGGTGTGCAACTTGGTGAATCTGGCAATTGTTAAAAGTCATGTGACCACCAACACACTCTAGATGGACAGCACTTCTTTCATTCTTACGAGTGTCCTTTTGTTGGGGAGCGGATGGGGCTCAAGACGTTGAGCACCTGCTTCCCCTGGGAGGTCTGAGTTCAGTCCCCGGTGCCTCCTAAAAACAAACAAGCAAACAACCAGAAAACCACCTCAGGGTTGTCAATGTGCTCGGGGGTTGAGCGCCAGCTTCCCACATACGAGGTCCCGGGATCAACCCCCAGCCCCAGTACCTAGAAAAAAAAAAAAAAGAGTATCCTTGTGCCCCTCCCTGGCCCTGATGAGAGCAGATCTTGAAGCCACTTTATTTTAAAATTCTTAACAGCTTTATTGAGGTGCAGTTGCCACAGGAGAACTACACCTATGTAAGGTGTGCTGTGATGTGCTCTGGCAAACGTGCACACCTGTGCAGCACCACCCGCTTGTCAGGACGGCCCTCACTTTATCTCCTGTTGATGGGCCTTGGCGTTGTTTCCATCTGCGGCTATTAGAGATACAGCTGCTGTGAACATTGGTGCAAAGTCCTTGCATGGGCCCACGCTTTCAGTTCTCCTGGCTAAATACCCAGGCACGGAATGACTGGGTGCTAAGAACATGCTGCCTTCCGAGTGGTTGTACAATTCTACGCCGAGTTCCCGGTGCTGAGCGACCTCGCCAGCACTTGGTGTGGCCGGCCTTTCTCATTTCCGTGCTTCTTAGCCGCGTGGAGTAATAGCCCGTCCTCCTCTCAATCCACACTTCTCTAATGACTGTGCTGCTGAGAATCTTTTCATGTGCTTGTTCGCTATTCCTGTGTCTTCTCTGGCGAAGCTCCCATTCAAATCATTTGCCCTCTTTAAAATATTGGGAGGTTTGGTTTTTCACTGTGCTTTGAGTTCTTTATATATATCTTTATATATTCTGGATACAAGTCCTTTATCAGATATGAGATTTGCAAATGTTTTCTCCCAGGCTGTGGTTTGCCTTTTCATTCACTTTGCCTTTCGAAGAGCAGAAGTTCTTAACTCTGGTGACTTCCAATTTATCTTTTTTTATTTTTATTTTTTTTATAGATCATGCTTCGAGTTTGTATCTCGACTAACCCAAGGTCACAAAGATTTTCTCCTATGCTGTCTTCTTCTGAATAGGTTAAAAAAAAATCACTTTGAGTAGGTATTGAATAGGTATTCAAAATAGCTTTTGAGTAGGTTTGAAATTTCTTTTAAAAACAAAACAAAATAAAATAAAAACAGGTGTGGGCAGGTGGCCAATTCTGGCCAAAGAGACATAGTGAGAGGCCTTCTGGGGCTTCGCAGAACATGTCCTCATTCTCAAAGAGTAACCCAAGGAGGAGGAAGCCCTCTTCCACTCTGAACATCCCTGTCTGCACGTGAGGCCAGCGGGCAGCCAAGGGGTCCCGCCTACGAGGACGAGGACGAGCCAGCCCCAGGGAAGGTGGAGCAGAGACGGAGAGGAGCTGCGTCCTCGTCCTGGTTGACGTTGCGGAGCCGCCCAATCGGCCGTCCTATTTCTGGGCTGAGGAGGGCAATAGCTAAAACTAGGGAGGGCAATAGTTTTTTCTTGTAGCTTAAACTACTCTTGTTGGATTTTCTTACTGACATAGCTTCTCATTCGGCGCTTAAGTCTAGTGTGTATGTGCACCTTTGGGGTCTTCTCCTACTTTGTAAGTTACTAAGGCACTTCTTTTCCTCATCCTTCCAACCCCACTGAGATGCTAAACATGTATTCATCCAACAGGCATCTATTTAATTCAATCTATTTCAATCTATTTAAATTCAAATGCACACCCGGAGGCTTAAGGGAGGATACAG
The DNA here is from genome assembly GCA_029593785.1 of Cabassous unicinctus. NCBI lineage: Eukaryota > Metazoa > Chordata > Mammalia > Cingulata > Chlamyphoridae > Cabassous > Cabassous unicinctus. The sequence goes on from JAQZBX010014796.1 coordinate 36,550, forward strand.
GGTTAGTAACTGTCTCAGCCCTCTCCACGCCACCCTTCCCCAGCACAGGGACTCTCAGAGGGCCCGCGAGGGAATTGCCTCTCGAGGGCCGTAGTCAAGCGAGGTGGGGGGTTTTATACGGGTTTAGGGGGTTATTGGGCTATAGTTTCTTAGAAGCAGAGCCAGGGACAACTTCTGCTGGGACTTCACTGAGGGCTTCCTGGAGGAGGTGGCCTGCAAAGTCGGCTGGTTGTGCTTCAATGGGTGGAGATAAGAAGGAAAGGGAGGGTTTTCAGTTCCCGAAGCAATTTAGATGAAACAAAGGCTTTAAGGCTCCCTCCCAGCTCGCCTTCAGGACATCTCAGCCCAAGTTACCAGTTAGGGGAGAAAGCAGTCTGGGAATATAGACTTTGGAAGGTCTTGAGACCTACATAAGGAGACCTACATAAAATGGAAATAACCCTCCACTTAAGGATTTAAAAGATTAATTAAATTTAATTAAAAATCTAGTACATAGTAATAGCTCAGTAAATGGTAATTATTCTTCCTGCAAGATTTGGCGACTGATCAAGGCAAACTGAAAAGGGCATTGTCTCTGGGAAGGGGACGGACCCCCCACTTATGAAATCCTATTAAACTATCGTCCCTGCCTCACCCACCTCCTCCCCCCTCCACACGGTCGGTGAGCGTCTGCGGAAAGCATCCACTCGCCCACTTGCCAACCGGCTGCAAGCAAGCCATTTAAGAGCTGTTTAATAGTTTACTGTGATTAGCTCACCCTGCCAGCTCTCCACCTTAAAAATGCCCACTGAGGGACGGACTTCGCTTGAAAGGCAATGAGGCGGCAAAGGGGAAAAGCCCTGGACCCTGGGATGAGGCTCGGGGAGGAGGAGGTCTCCGGGTCCTGCACGGCAGCTGGGCATCCTGTTTGGAGGGAGGACACGAGGCTCCAGGCCTGAGGCCGAGCAGCCAGTCGACCTGCCTCGGGAGGCTGCCAGGAGCTACAGAGCCCTCCACAGCCCCCTCCACGTGGACGGTGGTCCTGGGGTATAGGTCTGGGGGCCAGCTCTGCGGATCACCCTGCCGTGCCTCTGCAGAGCTGATGGCAACACCCGTTCATCTCAAAACCAGGAATTCAGAATGATCGTGTTTGGGAATGGGAAGTTATTGCTTAGTGAGGTCAGAGTTTATGTTGGGGATGCTGAAAAAATTTGCAAATAGTGGTGATGATTGCACGGCTTTGCAAATGCATTTAATACCACTGGATTGCACCCTTAAAAAAAGAGCAAATTTCATGTTATCTATATTTTACCACAAATTTTTTAAGTATCGCATTAAAAATAAAAAGGTCGTGTTTTGTTTTCCCCGGGTCTTTAGCTGTGTCTGACAGTCTTGCAGAAGGGGCTTTGACGGCACGAGTCCAAGCTTCCATGTTCTGCAGGAAGAGACTGGACATAACAGGCGCCTGGTTTCTCACGACTGGGAGGGAAAAGGGGCACCGCCGTGTGGCAAGGGGGGTCCTCTTGATTAGTGGCGGGCGGGTGGTTTACACTTGATGGACAGCCCACTTTGTTTCTGCTGAATATTCTCTTTGGTGAAGATCACAGTGAGCCTTACTCAGGCAATTTGGGACAGTCGTCCGGACGGGAAGGGTTTCTGGATCAAGCGTGGTCCTATAAGATGGTCAGCAATGTGGTGGTGTGCATGTACAGAGGAATAAATGAGCGAATGAGGGAGCAAGGGGTGGGGGGCGGGGAGGCCCAGGCTGCCACCAGAGGTGGCCCCATCCCTGGGAGT
>JAQZBX010014797.1:0-38232 GCA_029593785.1 Cabassous unicinctus
TGTATCTTGATTGTGGTGGTGGTTACAAGAATCTACACATGTTATAAAATGACACAGAACTATACACACATATTGTACCAATGTCGAATTCTTGGTTTTAAGATTTTACTATAATTATGTAGGATGTAACCATTAGAGAAACTAGGTGGTAGGGTATGTGGGACCTCTCCGTATTACCTCTGCAACTTCATGTGACTCTATAAATATTACAAAATAGAAGATAAAAGTAATTGGATATGATATGCAATAAAGTGCTAATAAAGTGACTTGCAGAAAATAAATCCATTTGCTCCATAATCTTTGTCCTTTGGTTTTGGGATGGAGAAAAGAATTATTTTTAAAACCAGGTTTTGCAAAATCTTTGCTGATGTTTGCAATCTTCCAGTTAAGAAATTGTTATTATTATCAACATAATGAAAAAGAAGATTGGATTCCTTATGCAAAGTCACTAAAAAGTTAAAAATTAATATTTAAAATGCAGCTAGATTTGATGGCTTGCCATCTTTCTTCAGAGATTAAATTAATTCCATAGCTAACTGCACCTAAATTTTTTTTTAAAGATTTATTTATTTATTTATTTATCCCCCCCTTGCTGCTTGTGCTCGCTGTGTCCATTTGCCGAGTGTTTTTTCCGTGTCTGCTTATCTCCCCCTTGCTGTGAGGTCCTGCTGCATCAGCCCACCGCGCCGCGTGGTCCGGCCTACCCTCATAAGGAGGCCCCGGGAAGCGAACCCCGGGCCTCCCATATGGCAAACGGGAGCTTTATCGGTTGAGCCATACCCGTTTCCTTGCACCTAAATTTAATTACGTATAAACATAATTCTAGGAAGTATGTCTCTTCAAGTTACTTAATATTGCTAGCTTTCATTTTTGATATAGAAAACATTTGCAATAGCAACAAAATGGAAGCAAAGGTGAAATAGAAGTGGCTTAAAATGAATAAAACATAATTCCTCAAAAAAAAAGGTTAAATAGTCCCATATGTTTACTAAAGATATTTCAATACCAGTAAAAAATTATACAATACACACATCCCTCAACTAATAATCCACAAAATTTTCATATATGTAAAATGTACTTTCACACCTATTACCGTCTAAAATATTGTATCATACAGTTTTCACGAATGTGTTCATTCACTTCTAATCTCTGTTCTTCTTTAGAATTACCCTAAATTTAAAACTCTCTCCTGTTTGCTGCCTTCTTCAAGGTCGTAAGCCTCACTTTACTTTTGTTGCAGCTAGGACATATTCCTTTTTAATGATTCCACATTTATTCTGAAAAGCATTTTTCCTGGACTCTTCTGCTAATTGATGAACAAACAGTAAACAATTCAGATGTACCAGTAAGTTGCCACTCCTCTCCAGAGGAAGCTGAGGCTTCTGTCGCTTGAAGACGCACTTTAGGAAGCCAGATGGGTGCTCTCCGTTTTATCTGCTTCCTCTGAGGGATTGTGGTCTACAGTGCCATCCTCTCCCTTGGGCACCAGCTACTGGGACTTCCAAGATCCCCTCGTGTCCGCCTTCTCCGGGACACCAAGAACGACGACCCAGCTCCTATGAGGCTTCTTCAGGCTCGTAAACCGCAGCCAACAGAGAGCACCGGACGCTCGGTAGTGACTGGAATTTTTTCATTTCATCTAGGTTATCTAGATTGTTGGCATACAGTTGTTTATAGTATTCACTCATAAACCTGTTTACGTCTGTGAGATTGGTAGTAATGTCCCCTTTCAATTTCTTATTTTAGCTATTTTTGTCCTTTCTCTTCTATCTTTGTCAATCTAGCTAAAGGTTCCTTACATTTATTGAGCTTTTCAAAGAACCAAACTTTAGTTGTTGTTTTTTGCCTATTTCTCTATTTCATCTACCTCTTATATGACCTTTGTTATTATCTTCCTTCTGCTCACTTTAGATTTAGCTTGCTCTTCATTTTCTAATTCTACCAAGAATTATGTTAGGTCTCTGATTTGGTATCTTTCTTCTTTTTTTAATCTAAGCATTTAGAGCTGTAAATTCCCCTCTCAGCATTGCCTTGGCTGCAATCCATAAATTTTGGTATGCCCTATCTTCATTTTCATTCACCTGAAGATATTTTCTAATTTCTTCTTGTGATTTCTTCTTTGATACATTGCTTGGTTAAGGGTTAATAGGTAAGTTTTCATCTTGTCATAGTGTGGTTATATCAGTGGGTGGAGACCCATACAATAAATAAATAAATATTAAACTCCCATCCTGGTGAGTCCTGATATATTCTCAAATAGAAGGTCAAGTGACTCTTGAGAACATAGGTAGTGCCTAATAAATCACACACACACACACCAATATGTCAAACCCTAAATATAATTGCAAGTAACTATGAATTTTATTCTTCAAAAAGAGAAAATTAGTGGTTACCATAGGTTCTGAGGGGAGGGGGAAGGAAGAATAGAATAGATGGAACATAGGGCATTTTTTATGACACTAGAAATGTTCTGCATCATCTTGCAGTAATGGATACAGACAATTTTAAATTTGTCAAAATGTATAAAAGTGCATGGTCCAAAATGTAAATCATAATGTAAACCATTGACCATGTTTAGTGTCAATGTTTCAATATTCGTACATCAGTCGTAACAAATGTACCACCTGGAGGTAAAATGTTATTAATAGGGGAGAAGGGGAAGGGAAGGCCTTAGGTATATTTATGGGAATGGCCGATAGTATGTACATGACTTTTCTGTAACCTAAAGCTTCTTTGAAGATAAAGTGAAAAAAATAAGACAATGGGGGAATAAATAGGAGAAAACATCACTGTACATACAAGACAACAGATCTTATAGTGATAAAAAATAATGTCTAAAAGTCTTTTTTTTCAATTAAATTTTTTTTTTGTTATTTTTAAAACTGTCATTATTATTTCATATTCTTGTTAGCTTTATTTGGTTATTTTGTTAGCTTCATTTTTGGAGAGGTTTTGGATCACAGAAGGGTCAAAACTGTGACAGGGGAGGGTTATTGTTGCAGGGTGTCAGTGATGGGGGATGCATGGGAGGGGGTTCGCCTGGGGCATACCTCTAAGGCATATGAATGTGTTCAAGTGTTCATGAGGCATTGTCAGTGTGGGGGAAGATCCACACAATAACTGAAAGAATATTGAATTCCCATCCTGGGGTGCTCTGCCACATTCTCTAATGGGACAGCAAGAATCCCCGAGTACAGCGGTGGTGCCTAGTGAAGGAAGATGGACCATTGCGATGGGCCCTTGATATTGATGATCGTACTTATGAAACTTTTCTTTTGAATTTGATACTTAGCTTAGTATATGTTGCCTAAGTTATACCTCCTGAGGGCCTACTTGTTGCTCAAATGTGGCCTGTCTCTAAGCCAAACTCAGGATATAAATGCATTTACTTCCCCCAGTTTGAGACATGAATCCTGGGGATGAGATTCCCTGGCACCAAGGGATTATTACCAAGTGTCAACTATCAATGCTCCTGGAAAAAGACCATGACCAAAAGGGGTAAAGGTTAAAAACAAATTACATTTTTGGTGAAGAGATTTCAAAGTGAGTTGGGAGGTCATTCCAGAGGTTATGCTTATGCATGTCTCAGCAGGATCTCATTGACTACCACAGTAAATATTGCCTCAAATAGCAGGGCTCCTGAGGGCTCTGGAGACATCCAGACCCTACAGACAGGGCAGAGTGCTCAGGAGTTTGGCACTCTGCCAATCGGCCTTATTTTGGAATTTAAACTTCTCAATGTGACAGAGTTGGACTCATTTGTGCTTTCCCTACTCATGGTTTTTCTGCCCCTTCTATTTGAACCTATAGTTAGTACAATGCTTGATAGGTGCATGTCCAAGAGACTTAAATCTTTGGTCTGTCCATGTGCTAGTTGGGCCCTGAATCTCAGCAGAGTTGCAACACCTACTCTCCAGTTCATTGGATTCACCCAGGACAACTAACAAGGGGATGATAATGGACAGTGCCCATCCCAAGGAACAGAGAGTGTCTGCAACTGCAAACAAAATAGTTCCATCAATATGCCCTATGGAATATAAGAGGGGAATGTGTATTCTGCCCTTGTCATGTGAAGTTTTCTGTATATTTACCTTATGGATAGTTGTTTATAGTGTCATTCAAGTTTACTATTTCCTCAGTAGATTCTGTCTAGGAGTTCTATTATTGGAAATGGTGTCTTGAAATATCCTGCTATTAATGTGGAACCATCTATTTCTCCTTTCAAGATTGTGAATATTTTTTCATATTTTTTAGGCTCTACTCTTGGGTGCATATATGTTAAGAATTACTTTTTTCTTGTTGTCATTCAATTTTCTGTTTTCTCATTATGCCCTGTCCTTTTTTGTCCCTTGTAACAATATTTGATTTGAAGTATATTTTGTCTGATGCAGGTTTAGCTACTCCATCCCTCCTTTGGTTGCTATATTCTTCTTTTTTTTTCATCCTTTCACCTTTAACCCACTTCTCTCTCTGAATTTAATGTGACTCTCTTGTAAAGAGCATGTTTGAGTCCTGCTTTTTTATTCACTTTGTTAATCTCTGTCTTTGCCTGGAGAACTTAATCTATTTAAACTTAAAGTAATTGTTCATAATGCCAGATTTTCTTCTGTCATTTTGTTATTCGGAGTTTTTAAGCATTATTCATATTTTGTCCCTTAATTCTTACATTAATGTCTACTTTCATATTTATTTGAATTTTTGTAGTGTATACTTTTGAGCCCTTTTCATATACTTCTGTATACATTTTTTCACATATTTTCTTTGAGTTCACCATTGGGCTTAAATTTATCATCCTGAATCTACAACAATCACATTTGTTGAGATATCAATTTAACTTCTGTAACATACACAAACACCATTGCTATACGCCTCTATCTCCTTATATATTTTTTTCACTTGTTAAAAATTACATATGTATTCATTTTACATACAAACTCATACATTTTTAATTACGTTTTCATGCATTTTTATTGCAGAATCTGTAAGATGTAAAAAGTGAAATTATTTCTTAAAAAGTACAGAAAAGTAATTGTATTTTCATTTATGATTTGCATATGGTTACTTTTTTCACTTATTAGTTGGTAAAACAAATACCATACAATGAGTTGGCTTAAGAACAGGAATCTATTGGCTCATGGTTTCAGAGAATAGAAAGCTTGCTTCCCTCCTTGCCAGTCTCCTCTCTCTTCTCAGCATAATTTGTGGTTCCTTGTCTTTTTCATCAAATGGTAATGCACATCCTCATTTCTCCTTTGTCTTCTGGGCTCTGCTGACATCCCACTACTTGCTGACCCCTGTGGCTTTCCTTTCCATCTGACTTTCACTCTGCTTTAAAAGACTCCTGTAATCTGAATTAGAGCCCAACCTGACTCAGAAGAACCAAACTTTAACTGAAGTAATATCATGAATAGATCTTATTTACAATGGGCCAATAGCACCAGAATACAGAACAAGACCAGGAATATAGCCAGACTGTGTGGTACCCCATTCAATCCCCACAGTTACCTTTACTGAAGATCTTTATTTCTTTATGTTTCTTCAATCCACTGCCCAGTTCTTTTCATTTCAGCCCAAAATATTGTCTTTGTTATGGCCATGTCAGTAGGATATTGAGTGCCTGCCCCCTTGGAGGGTGGGAACTCACAGAGAAAACAACATGGCAGAAAACAAAGTTAGAGTTTTGATCCTGGAGCCCTGGAAGCAAACACACAGAGAAGCAGATACTTGAAGAAGGAGCTAAGGCTCCATAGACATGGCAGAAGCAGAGGGCAGTGAGAGTGCCTGATAGTCTGCAGCTGACATTGTGCAGAGAACACAGTAGCTGAGCCCAGAGAGAAATGAGCCCCAGGAAAGAGACAGAACTTTACCCCAGCCTACAGCTGATATTGGAAGAAGCTGGAACCACAGAACCTTAAGAGGAAGAGGAAGATTGAACACTTGCAGATATTGGTGGCCATTGTGCTCCAACACATGGCAACAGACTTTGGTGAGGGAAGTAACTTACGCTTTATGGCCTTGTAAACTGTTAGCTTCTACCCCAAATAAATACACTTTATAAAAGCCAACACATTTCTGGTACTTTGCATCAGTACCCCTTTGGCTGACTAATACACTATGTTATATTGGGGAACTAAATTTTCATATATCCCAAGATGGGGTGTTGATTTCATGATACTATGTGGCTTGCCAATGGTGTCCAGACATCTCTAGGGACCTCAGGAGAACTTTTGTTTAAAGCTTTGTTTACTATTACTGTGTGTGAAGTCTGGCTGATATCAGCATAAACATAGCCTCCAGAATGATCTCCCGAGTCAATTTAAAATCTCTTAGCTATAAAAACTCTATTTTTATTTAATATTTCCCTCTTTTGGTCAAGGTCTTTCTGCAAATGCATCACTGATTAATGTATGGTAACAATCACTCATTGCTGGGGAAGTTCATCCCTGGGAGTCATGTCCCATGTTGAGGGGGGGAAGGCTGAAAGTTTATTTTCAGAGTTTGGCTTAAAGACAGGCCACATTTTGGTAACAAGGAGATTTTCAGGAGGCAAATCTTAAGCATTAATTAAACGGACCAATCCAGAGCTTTTTGTCATCTTATTTGAGAATGTAGCAGGAGTACCACAGAAGGAAAGTTTAATATTTCATTAGCTACTGTGTGGGCCTCTATCTATCCAGAAAATATACTTTTGGAAATCAAGAAACATTTATATCCCATAGAAGTATCTAGTTATATAAATTTCAAGCTTTTTAAAAGACCCTTTCTGTCAGGACACCTGACAGTGTCTCAACATCATTTTTCTGCCTGGGTTATTATAATTGACAGGTAGAACTTAAATTATAAACTTGTCTTTATTCTTTTATGAAGTTCTTCATGTGTGCCTTCAGAGAAGACTCAGAGTAAAACAGTGTAATTGACAAGGAAATTTGGTCATATCTGTGGTGTATATCTTTTTTCTAAGAATAAAATATGCAGCATTACCATATCCCCACCCATTCTTTTTAGTTAGAGAAGTTATGGGTTTGCACAAGAGTTATTCATAGCATACAGGATTCTCATGTCACCCCAACACCAATACCTTGCATTGTTGTGGAACATTTGTTACAGATGATGAAAAAACATCAACATATTACTGCTAACTATAATCCATAGTTTAAAATTGGTGTATTTTCCCCACAAGCCACCATTTTAGTAACATCATGTATTAGTATTATATATCTGTTATAGCTCATGTGGGAATGTTCTCATATTTGTACGGTTAAACACAGTCCAACATCCACCAAGGGTATCACTATGTTTTATAGCCCCATGTTTTATACAATCCATCCAACGTATACAATCAGTTAGCTTTCAGTTTTACCATATAGTTATGTGTCATCACTCAAGTCAATTCTATAATGCTTACATAGTTTCAAGAGGAAAACTCACATACTTTCTTATTTGCCCCTCTTGTTGACACTCTGAATTGATAAAGTACCGTCTTTGCCATTGCTATTAAAATATTACAGTATTTCTATGAACCATAGAACATGTTACATTAGTTGTATTTTCCCATGTATCATATTTTTAAACACTTGTAATATTAATGAACATTTGTGCTAGTTCATAGTACATTCTTGTATATTTTTACTATTAACCACAATCTTCATCCACCAAGTTCTCTATGTTTTAAAGTCCCTAGATTATCCTCTAGCTTTCTTTCAACTGACATTTACAACTCTAGATTACCCCTTTCAACAACCATCAGCTTAATACTCAAGCAGTGTTAGTTATACTCATTATAATGTGTTACCATTGACTTTATCCACTTCCACTCATTTACAATGACACTTGTTAAAAATTTGACATACATTAAGCATCAGCTCCCGTTTCTTAACCTTCTTTCTATCTCTTAGTAACTTTTGCACTAGAGTTTAACTCCATGTGTTTATTCAGTATATATAGTTCATATTAGTGAATACATGCAATATTTGTCCTTTTGTAACTGACTTATTTCACTGAACATGATGGCCTCAAGGTTCATCCATGTTGTCCTATGCATCCTGACTTTATTTCTTCTGATAGCTGAATAGAATTCCACTGTATATATACTATACCACATTTTGTTTATCCATTCTTCAGTTGATGGATGCTTGGGTTGTTTCCATCATTTAGCAATTCTGAATAATGCTGCTATAAAAATCGGTGTGCAAATTTCAGTTTGAGTCCTTGCTTTCAGTTCTTCTGAATATATTCCTAATGTTGGGATTGCTGGATCATATGACACTTCTATATTTAGTTTCCTGAGGAAATGCAAAACTGTCCTTCACAAACGCTGCACCATTTTTCATTCCTACCAACAATGGAGGAGTATTCCTATTTCTCAATATTCCCTCCAGCATTTATAGTTTTTTTTTAGAAATATCCATTCTATAATGCATGAAATTATATCTCAAAGTTTTGATCTACATAACCCTAATAGCTCTTGATTTTAAACATCTTTTCATTAGCTTTTGGACATTTGTGGGAAACAGAATGATAATTTGATTGAAACAGATTGATACAATCTCAGCTCCTTTTCTGTTTTTATTTCAGATACTTTATTTGTGGTTTACCTATGGGATTATATTTAACATCCTAAATCTATAACAGTCTAGGCTGAAATGATACCTAGCTCTCTTCAGTAACATAAAAAAAATCTCTGTTCACATATACCTCTGTTCCCATTCTTTAGGTTGTTCTTGTCATATAATATCTTTTTATATGTTGCTTTAGAAATATAAATAAGCTTATTTCTTATGTAACTCTATTCTATGTCATGTAGGAAATAAAATTAGAGTTATCATGAATAAAGTTATATTGAAATTTGCATTTACCCTGCACTTGGCTTTACCAAATTTCTTTCTTTCATCATAGAGCTTAAAGTTGCTATCTACTGTACATTCCTGTCAACCTTAACAACTCTCTTTAGCATTTCTTTTAGGGCAGGTCTAGTGGTGATGAACTCCCTCAACTTTCTTTATATACAACATCTTAAACTTTCCATCTTTTTTTCTCCATTTTCTTTCCTTTTTAAGTAATTTCTTTCCTTTACAATGTGTTGTCACACACATGTATACACACACACACAAGTTCAGATGAGCAGGAAAACAGATAGCTTACAGTATTTGTTTTACAAAATTCAGAGATTACGTTTATACTTTTCAGTCATTGCATAATGTACAGACATGATCCATATAATGATTTATGCTCCCCAAATGGTTAAACAATGAGGATTTTCTGTAAAGAGGTATACATAAAAGCTTTTTAGAAGCAAAGTCCTGCTTTCTGCAAAAACCAATCTCAGGTAAACATTTTGTGTTTTCATATAGTCCTTGAGAATGCTACAATAGCATTGCATAAGATCATTCTGTAAAAAGATCTGAAAAATAATTTTCAAGAGTCTCTACATATTGCATTGTATTCTCAGCTAAAAATCTTAAGTCAAAAATATAATAACTTTATTTTATTTAAAACTTTATATTTATGTCAGATATCAGAAGAGACTATAAAGAAATATAAACAGTGCTTAGGGGAACTTTTTTTGGTAAAATTTTAATATTAAATAAAACTTTAATGATAAATAAAAACTTTAAAATCTCAATGACATACAAAATAGACACAGATATCAAGGATTTTCTATCCTTGGTTTAGAGTTCAAAGGAGAAAATAATCTGCATGTGAACGACCCAGCATCTAGTAATCCTAATTTGAGCAAATCATTACAATCAGTCAAGCAAAGGAGCTTTGGAGAAAAGATAAAATTGCTTTTTCCCCGTTCCCTAAAGTATCATCCATGTTTAAAGCCAGGGTGAACCTACTAGCTAAACAAATGCTTTCCATCCTTTATAACCCTTAGACTAAATGAAGAGATTGCCTTATTTTTAGTGGATTTTTAGTTTAAAAAAAAACTTATGCTTGGCATCTGGACCATTACTTGTTTTGTAGTTCACTGGATGAAGCAAATATGTCCTATATCTTCTGTGAGACCCTTGGATAAGCATGATCCCTCAGTACCTTATGCTTTTTTTAACCTCCACACCTTAACTGTAAAACTCTTATTTTAGAAACACCATGCCACCTGTTTATGGTGCTAGAGGAGAAGGTATAATTTACACAGTAACGTTAATGCTTGTAGCCAAGAAATAAACGTATTTGTCATTTTTAGGCTGGTCAGTTTACTCTTTTATGCCCTTAACTTTGATGTACACATGGCCTTAAAATCAAAGTGAACTAGAAAAAAGATGACAAAATAACAAATGTTGTTGTAACTAAAGTCTTTTGTGCAATAGGTATAGATATAAAAATAATTTCTTCAAATAATGGCATAAGTGTCACTCAGAAGGATCCTTGCTGTCTGTAACATAATTTGCTAGAGTCCTTCAAATAAAATTATAGCAATTTAAAATATATATTCTATATTTGCAATCATTTTAAATCATTCAACAGTTCATAGCATGTTAATGGAGTGAGATAGACACAAAGGTAGTCCATATTCATGATGTTTTGAAGATAAAATGACTTCAGAAGTCAACTGAAATCCTTGCTCATGTTCTAAGTAGAGCCATTGTGATTAAAACCTAAATTATAAGTGGCCACTAATTTGTGATTCACCCTTACATGGAGGTAGAGAGATACCAGCAACTCCACATTCCTCAGCATAGGAAGCATTAGGGCTTCAACGCACACCACTCCAGGAAGATGTTGAGTAAACTAGACCCTGAGCAGACAGATCTGTTTTCTTAGGTGTTGTGGGAAGTTTAATTGAACCTCATTAAAGCCGGAGGGCTGGTTGAAACGACTGCTCAGAAAATAAAATTTCTGTTAAATGTTCCTTTAATCTTTTATCCTGTTCTTTCTTTTGTTGGAAGAACAGTAGCAACAATGTCTTTCCTTCCTAAAGCTTTTCTCTGGATTTGCTCCCAAACTTGGAGACGGAATTTGTCTATCACATCATAGTGACAGGATGGAACAACTCTATGACGAAAGACACTTTGAACATTAAGACAAACTCATAGGGGTTATACAGAGTAAACACTTGCTTATGTGTTGACTATCATCTGCATAAAATATAGCTTCGTGGGAAACACAGAAACAGGAAGATTTCCTTCCACTAACTCTGGCTGTCTTTTTTGTTGATGCATTGGCACTAATCCCCCTTGCTGCAGTTCTGTTTCTACAGTCTCATCTATTCTGGACTTTCTTATGTTCAGTTACAAACTCCAAAGCATTTTGGCAATCTTGGCCACATTGGCTCCTGGGAAAGCAGCTGCGACTGCTCCTAGTGTCCTTTGTCAGCATCTCGAGGCTGCACTGCCTGCTGGGATACTGGAGGACCCAAATGCCACCTCTCTCAGTCCTCAAGGATTTTTCCATCATTTTTTGAAAAATAATTTTACCAGACATAAAATTATTGCCCAGCACTTTTCTCGAACTATACTTTAAAAATGTCATACCTCTGCCTTATCACCTCCAAGCTTTATGATTTGTGGAAGTTTTTAGCCATTATTTTTTTCAATTAAACTTTTTTTGCACTTTCTAGTTCTCTTTTTTCTTTTGGGATTTCCATAATGCATACAATAGTAACATTTATGTTGTCCCACATGCCCCTTGGGATTTGCCCCAGTTTTTTTCATTCTTTTTTCTTTGTGCTCTACAGGCTGAAAAATTTCAGTCATCTTTTCTCCTAGTTCACTGATTTTTTTAATGTCTTTTTAATTCTACTCTTGAAGCCCTCTAGAGTATTTTTACTATATGTATTGCATTATTCATCCAGAAAAGTTCACTTTGATACCTTTTAAAGATTTCAAATTCCTCTTTCCATTGATGAATCTTCTTCTTTTCCTTTAGTTCTTTATACATCCTTTCCTTTACCTCATTGAACTTATATAGATGTGACTATTTTTGATTATTTGCTCCAAAATCTAAATATCTTATATTGTTTTCTTTTGTCTCTTTAAATGGCCATCTCTTCCTGTTTCTTTGACTCTTTTGTGAATTTTTGTTAAAGTCTGGTATTTGATTTTTTTGATTTGATAACACTGGATATCAGATTTTCCCTCTTACCTTAGGTTTTATTGAAGATACATTCTGTGATGAGGCGCCTAACAAAACTTAGCCCAGTTTATACTACTTTTCCTTGCAAGTTTGGTGGCTTTCCAAAATTACCCAATATGTGTGACTGTTTCCTTTCCAGAAAATCAGTTCCTCTCACCAGCTTTTCTTCCATGGGCTCTGGGCTATGCTTTTTGTTTTAATTATAGTTTTTTGCCCCCCTCTTATAGCCAGAGTCAGCTCAGCTCCAATCCCTCTGGTTTGCCTTTTCATTCCAGTTTTCAGCAGAGTGACTGCTCTATGGCTTAGACACCATTAATTCATTGACTTTCTGCCCCATAACTTCTAATTTCAGGAACCCAGACCTATGCCCAGAGTCTGCCTTTTCTGGAGCCAGTTGAGGTTGATTAACAATGTTGCTCAATACATTCATATAGGAGAACTATTCAGGCTCTAGTTTCTCCAGCTGGAGTGTGTGCAGAACACACAGCCACCCTTGTTAGTCAGTCTGCCTTCAGGGACCCTTATTGGATGTGCAGGTCCTCAAGCTGCCACCATTGTTCAGTCAGGGCTCAGAGAGCTGCCTTTAAATGCACCTTTGCCACCAAACCTCTGCTATGAGTCACACAAACTTCAATGCATACAGGACTTTGGTAGAGGGGACCAGTTGGCTGAATTTTTCCTGAAGTATTCCAAGGAATATTAGATTTCTTTTTCTAATTCAGCATTTGTTGAGCTGTTCTTCAGGCTTGATCACATTCCAGTGTTTTCAGAAAATTTATTCTGCATTTTTTTCACTGTTTCAGCATTGAGATATTCACCAGGGTGTCTTTCAGTGCATTTTGGTACCAGCAGTTGCTTATTAAGTCTATTTTTTTTTAAAGAGAAGTTTTAGGTTTATGGAAAAATCATTCAGAAAGTGAAAAGATCTCTTATACTCACATCACATACACAGTTTTCCCTAATATTAACATTTTGCAATAGTGTGGCATCTTAGAAATAATTGATAAAACAACATTATTATAATTATATTACTAATTGTATTCCATAGTTTATATTAGGGTTAACTGTTCTTGTTGTACAGTGATATGTTTGTTGTGTGTGTTTTTGACATCTCTCCTCCTTTAATTAGTGGTCAGCTAGTACCATGACAGAGATTCTTTTAAACAACTGAAGCCAGGGGGAAAGGGAAGAAGAAAAACAGGAAAAGCTCTCCTGGTTTAACTTTCAAATTTTTGGCTAGGTTTGGGCTCTTTAAAAATTGCCTTAATCTTCAATTCCTGTGTTTTGAGCCTGTAGATTAGTGAAAGGAGAAAGTTTAGGATGTTCTCATGTCTTTTTTTGAACATGTATCATGCCTGACACATGCATGTCTCTTCGTAGTTTCTCTGTTGTACATCGATGTTTTACAAAGACATTGTTCCTCAAAGCAACTCTTTCCCTAGGTTTTCCTCCCAGCCTTTCAATAAGTCTATTTTTGGCCTCGAATATAATCCCCCTCCACAAGTTGCAACAGTTTCTTAATTTGCCTTTCAATCATTTCAAGGAATTTCATCAACACAGCCACCACTATTTGCACTGAGTTCTCAGATGACACAAAAGCAGGCACCTTTCATCAATTCTTTAACAATACCATAGATGGTCCAACACAGATAAACAATAATCATTTGACAGATGGGCTGCTTTTTTGTCTCCCAAATCAGGTACACTCCCAAGAGATGTGGGCTGCCATTTTCAAGACAAAGTGTTTCCTCGTAATTCAAGTTGAAATGTCAGGAAGCTCTTCTATCAATGTCTAAATTGCCTTGATTTTGTTCAGTTTCATTGCTGTAAATAACTAACTATATTTCAGAGTTCTGAAAAAGTTGATTCTGACAGATTTTCTTAATTTTTCTGTGCCAGACAGGATCTTAGAACTCTCCAAATTTGCTAGTTTCACGGATATAACTCCCTGAAACTAGTTGTGTTTATTATGCAGTATCCAACAACTAGTTAAAAATAAAACAAAAGGTACCATTAAATACTGTCAAACATGTAAAAATGAATCCAATGAATACTGTACATATATTCATGAGAACTAGAATATATTGTAGTAAAAAATTAAAGACCTGAGCATGGAGAGATAGATTGAATTCATACATAAGAAAATTCTATATTTTTAAGATATTAATTCTTACCAAATTATCTACTCAATCCAATTAAATTTGAATAAAAATGCCAGTAGTTTTTCTTTTTTGTGTGTGTGTGTTTGTTTAATATCTTTAAAAAATTAGCTATTCTTAAAATATATATAAGTAAACCAATGATTCAATAATCTAATAAAATTTTGAAGAATAATTAATTTATATAATTTACACTGGCAAAATTCATGATTTCTACAGAGTAACAGTAATTAATTCATATGGTATTGGTGAAAAGACGGATAAAAAGACCAATGGAAGAGAATAGAGATTTTATATATACCCACATATATACTTCACCCTTATTTATGACAAGGCAGCATGTCAAATCAAAGGGCTAAACAACACTTCCTTCAATAAAAGTTACTGGAAAAATTGATATTTACATTGAAAAAATTATTTTCCATACTTCTCAAATTCTATTAATATGAAGTAGAAAATAGGAAAATATTTTTGTCTACTTAGAAAGGCAATATAACAAACAAACATTTGAGAAACAAAAAAGCCTTCCAGAAAGGGATTTCCTGCCTTGGAATGGGCAAGAATTTAAGAATCATGTTAATAAAGGTACTATCTATAAGGTAAAAGCAAATGAAGTTATACTTCATAAAACTGTGAATTTCTGTTTATTGACTGACACTCTTCTTTGAGATGAAAAGGAAGCCATAGATTGGATTAGAAGTCATTACAAATAATCTATTATGACTGATTCTTATCCAGGGTATGTACAACTCCTATGACAAATCCAATTATAAACTGAACAACAGAGTCGAAGAAGCAATTCATAAAGCGTATGTCTGAATACCTGATAAGCTTATGAAAATGTAGTCATCATGAAACTTATTTTGGAAATGAAGATTGAAACCTCTGTGTGATACCATTACACACCTATTAGATTTGCTAAAGTTTTAAGGAATCTTTGTACAAATGTTGTCATGTATATGAAGGAGATGGCCTTATTGTAGAGAAAGGATAAGAATGTGAAATGGTGCCCTCACTTGAGAAATAACTTGTTAGTGCCTACTCTGTCAAATCATACATCTGCTTTATGATCCTGCAGTTTATTTTTTATATACACAAGAGAAAGCTGTGTTGATGTAGAACAAAATACACAAGCACAGCCATTTTTATAGGGGATTTCTTTTCCTAACAACCATAATATGGTAATGACCAAAATAACCATTGTTAGGAAAATGGATAAATAACAGGCAAATTGTTCATATAGTTAAATACTCCTAGCAATGAAATATAAAACCAGTGATAGAACAAATTGAAATAATCTGATAGACTTATGGTAAGCAAATGTAGTAAAAAAAAAAAAAGAGAATTTATTTTTAAATTTTCTTTATTATTTAGTTTTTAATTTTTAATTTTTAAAGAAGCTTTGGATTATATAAATGCTACATAAAAAATACAAGGGATCCTCCTATGCCCCACACCCTGCCCTTCCCACACTTTCTCACATTAATAGTTTGAGTAGTAATATAGTTATAAAAACCAATAACAAAAGTAAAATTATTTGGTACATCATGGGGATTTTGAGACCTATGAAGAAACAAACATATATTCAGATGAATTATAGCAGAGGAAAATGTAATCCTATCAGCCCTATGTTATGAGAAATGTTAACAGAAGTTCTTGAAGTTAAAGGAAAATCATTCCAAATTAAATCATTGGATGTGTCAAGGAATGACATGCACTGGGAATGCTAAATATGTGTATACTGAAAGTTGTGACAATACTAAGTTAAGGCAGACTGTGATGAGTGGTAGATGAATAATGAAATATCTAAGAAAATAACTAAAAATGAGATATAGGGTTTATGAATAAATGACTACTCGAAGAGAAAATTTAAAAAGTAAAATATGTTTTCTTAAACCATTAGGAAAATTTAGGCAAAAATAAATGTGGCAAATATAAAACAAAAACACATTGAGGTACCATGGAATTATGTACCCCAGAAAATCATGTTCTTAATCTTAAACCATTCCTGTGGATGTGAGCTCATTTTGAACAGGAAGTTTTGATGAGGGTGCTTCAGTTAAAGTGTGGCCCAACTTTATCAGGATGGGTGTTCATACTATTAATGGAAGTCTCATACAGAAAGGCACAGAATGAAAAGTCATGATGAACAGCCAGAAGCTGAAGAGAAGGGAGAAAATATATTCATGTACATTACACTGTGATGGAAAAGCCAAAGAATCTGAAAGACTGCTGGCTAGCCAGAAGATACTGAACCTGGGGGGAAGAAAGCCTTCTAGCCTCTGAAACCATGATAAGTCAACCCATTGTAGGGTAATTGTTTTAGCAGCTAGGAAACTAAAACAAACATGATAGCAAAGAGAAACCCAACATGAGCGAGTAACTATATTTAATAAAATCAACCTAAAAAATTCAACTCAAAGAAAAGAACTATCAAAATGGTTAAGAAATACACACTATATATCTATGTTGTTGACAAAAAAATGTATTTAAAAAGGACATATATGTTGAAAATAAAATGTAAAATAGATGGAAAAATATAAATGATGAAAAGGAAGTCAAAGTATATCTGGTTTTTGACAGCAAAACTCAGTAATGAAAATGAGGGCCACTCAGTGTACACTTTGACTGGATTGTACAATACATGGGATTGTATAACACATTAAATCCTGTGGTGGAAGATGGACTGTGGTTAACCAAACAAATATGAGAGCATTCTCTCATGAAGTATAACAAATATATAATACTAATATAGAATGTTAATAATAGGGTAGATTGGGGGAAAACACACCAAATGTAAAATATGGACTATAGTTAATAGTATTATTTTAATGATGCTGTTTCATAATTTGTAACAAATGTTTCCCAACAATGCAAGGTATTCATGGTGGGGTGATGTATGGTGTATGTTATGCATATTTGTTTGCAACTTCACAACTTCTATTATACAGTTATTCTTTATGCATGTTCATGTATGAGTGATGTAATTCAATAACATTTTAAATGAAAAAATTAAAATTAAAAATTAAAAAGAGATTTTGTGTAGTTGATTAACCATATCTTTGTCAATAACTGTAGGGCCTCAAAGCAAGAAGTATAAAAAATGTTTAGATAAATTTTGCATCATGATAAATTGTTCAATGAAATAGAAACACCAAATGATTCCAAATTTATATATGTATACTAATATATCTTAAGCATAAATATTGCAAAAATGACATAATGAAAAATAGAATTTTTAATCACCTAAAATAATATAAATAAATAAAATTATTTACTTAAATAATTTTATATAAATAAATAAATTCAGTCAGTATATAAAATATGAGGAACAATCAGACACATAGACTTGAACAGAGCAAATGACTAACTTGTCCTAATTAGCACATATACAGTGCCATGCTTAAGGATCCAGGATATACATTAATTTCAAATGTGTATGAAAATAAATCATATACTACATGAAAATTCGGTATATGTAAGCAGTTTTGAATCAGAGAGTAAATTGTCTGACCATAGTTATTTAAACTGTAAATCAATGACAAAAAACATTAAAAATATGCCTAATAACCAGGGAAAGTTTCCACTCTTCTGACAGGTTCTGACTCATCTATTCAATATCATTGTTTCAACAATTAAATAACAGATATTGTAGTATCTTCTAACATGCACTTTCTGTCAGGTAATAGTCCAAATGCTTTCCACATTATATTGTATCACATCTCAACAGGCTCATAAGGTTGGACACCATTGTTAACATATTAACAGATGAAGAAACTGAGTCACAAGAGAAGAATTGATGTGAAGAGCTGAAAAATAACTCACGGAGCTCACAGGCCTGATTAGTGGTGTTTGGCACCAGGCTAGTAAATGGCACACAATAAACTTATGTTGACATTTTGAACAATTTCAGAATGGTTGTTTTGCCATTTAATCCAGCAAAAATATTGAGATTTTGGCCTGACTAGTGAAAATCAGAACATTCCTTAGAACAAAATCTGAGGAAATATTTTTCAAATATTAATCCAGAAACACCTGGTTTCAAGGGTTAAGGTGAATTCAGATTCTTGGCCCCTTCTCTGCTGTTTGGTCTTTAAGAGCAACAAACATTTCACTGTAAGAATCATCATGATATTAGAAGAATTGCAGTTTTATTTCTATTTTAATCATTCTCTCATTAATCTTCATGAATTCCTTTCACAAAATCAGTATACTAATATTTCTTGATAGACAAAAGTTGTGTGCATGCACAGATTTTATTTAAATCTGCTTCTCTCATTATCTAGAATCAATTATCATCCACAAATTACCTCTGGGCAATGTCTACTCCATAGGCCAAGGACTGTGCTCCCAAGGATTTTCCCCAATGCCATCTGGAACTAAATATACAGGCACTTGTTATAAAACCAAAAGATTCCTCTCAGGATGTCAGTAGGTCAAGTAAATCTGCCCACTTGTGCTTGCCTGCTCCTGAAACAGGATTGAACCCTTCCCAGAAACCCTGACTTGCTTATGTGGCATAAAAATATCATGTGAGTATTTTTGTTATTAGTTTCTTGTTTCCTTTTCCTTTAATTCACTCCATGAATCAACCACACTTCTTTCCTGCAGTGTTCACTTATTTGGTGAGAAACACTGCCAATAGAAAATGTAGATAGGGAAGGTATTCCCATATTGAGATCAATGATTCCTTTTTTTTTTTTTTTGCATTAAAATATTTCATTTCAGAACATTCAGGAGAATTACTAGTTCTTCAAGGAAGTGAAAAGTGAACTTATATCAACAGTGGATGGAGCCAGTGTCACAATGCAGGCAGGGATAGGCTGTCTCTACATGCTGTCCAGAGTTTCAGTATGCAGAATGCTAATTTCCATTTATAGTTAAATAAATGTTGTGAGGGAGGGTGTATTTTGTATACTACAAAATGGAAATAATGATATATGCATAGTATTGATATTCACTTAATAATTTTACAAATATTGCTTATTATTTTTTCTTTGCTATCCTATACCAAAGAAAGTTCTACTTATTCAAAGTGAATCAGTGAATCCTTTATGCATAATAAAATTATAACATAATATCTTATTTTCAGGTGTAATTATAGGAAGTTGTCATAGTATATCATGAAAGAGTATGTAAGCATTTCTTCATTATTCATCCCACAGCTTCCAGTTCAGTGTTTGTCTATAAGTCACCCAAAAATATTTTGAAAGACTGAGATAATTATAAATGAATCAGAATTATTATTATCATTTTTTGCATAAAACATCGTGGCTTTTATTTAGCTTTAGAACAAAGAAAATACGTGTGTGCATGTGCAAGGGTAATAGATACATGAGAGTTTACACGTTACTAAATTCAGTAAGTTTTTAGGGTTAATGGCTCAGTTCTCTTTGCATTCCTGCATGTAACAGACCTTGTTAATCATTATCTGGCATATATTAAATACAGTCTTAGAAGCACAGAATGCTTCTCCACCAAACTCCTACCAGATCTTTTCTTAGTGTGTTGAGACTAGAGACGCCTGTCCCATATATACCTAGGCAGCCCGCTTTCTGTCAGTTTTCATG
Organism: Cabassous unicinctus; assembly: GCA_029593785.1. Taxonomy (NCBI): domain Eukaryota; kingdom Metazoa; phylum Chordata; class Mammalia; order Cingulata; family Chlamyphoridae; genus Cabassous; species Cabassous unicinctus. The sequence continues at coordinate 19,805 of JAQZBX010014797.1, forward strand.
GCTTTAATTGAACTCCTTCATTTCCCCCTTTCCTTAAATTAATTTTTTCAGTGAAAGCTATAGGAACCATTATATAAGATGATACAAGGTGAGCTCCTGTCACATTTGTCTTCTTCTATATGCTATTGTGACTATGTCTGCCTTAGGTTGTTCTCCTCTGAGAATCTTATCTGTCATTGACTACCAGTCAAGCTTTTGAGCTCTTACACAGAAGGCAATTTCATTTATATTTTATACTTCTTCAAGTTCCTTATGTGTACACTTTTATGCAGATAATTAGTATTAAAACCAAGGGGTTAATATTACACTACTTGCTACCACAAATAATGTAAAACTAGTTTTTCATGGCAAAGTTTTTTATCATAAATGCATTTATCTGATCTACTTTTTCATTTTTTCCATGAATATATGTTATTACTCTACCCTTGAAAATACAAACAATTAAAATGCATATAACAATAATTCCTAATCCTATGCAAAATGATATTTGAACTGTTTTTTTTGTTTCCATCAGTGAAACAGATTGACAGTATTTAAATTTTCAGACAATTCATTCCAAAATTCTGCACCAGGGGTTTCTTTCCATTTGTTTTGAGATATGCTCAATGCTTTCTTTTGCAATTCTAAAATATCTAAAGAAATATTATGCTTATATTGAATCAAATGATTTTTACTTCTTCCCAATCATGTTCACTATTATTATAAGGCAAAGGAGCAGTACAAAAAGAACTTTCATTCTAATCACATTTACGAGCTCTCAACATATTTAAATTAAAGATTTGATTACCCAAGTGCATAATAGTTGTTTCAAGATCATTCATATGATTATTCAGTTCTATATCAATGTGAGACTGGCTATGCCACATCTCACTTGCATTTTTATACTAGTCCTTAACATATAGTTGAGTCTGGACTCCTTGAAGCAGAGCTGTGCCAAAGATGGCTGCAGTGGTTATGATGCCAATCAGTCCCAAAATTCCTGCTATTAAAAGTCCAATCAGTCTTTTTTTTTACACACACATATATATATTAAAAGATGCTTAGATTACATAAATGTTACACAGAAATTAAAAGGATTCCCATGTTCCCGACCTCCCACAACTCCCATAACATCCCACAAAAACATCTTTCATTAGTGTGGCAAATCACCTGCATTGGATATACACATCCTGGGGCTTTGCCATTAAACATGAACCATAGTTCACATTGTAGACCACACTCTCTCCCACACAGTTCTGTATGTTATATGCTGATGTAAATTGGCCTATATCTGTTGTTGTAATGTCACTCAGGATAATTCCCAAGTCACGAAAAAGCCCCTGTATTACAACTGCTTTTCCCTTCCCTGCCCCAAAAGTGTCCAGTGGCCACTGTCTCTACCTCACTGTAGTAATTTCTTCCATTGTTTGAATCACAATATTTCTACAACAGAATACCGGTGAGTCCACACTAGTCCATAGCTCTTCCCACAATCCTGAGTAGTTTGGGATGCTGCTGTCCACTCCACTTCCAAGTGAGAGGGAACTTATATCCCATGGGTACGATGGATGGGATTATCCTCCCTGCAGATGCAGACTCTCTCCATTCACTGGGATGGCTGTTGTCCACCATCATCTCCTCATGGGTGACTTGGGCGAGTCCATTGAGCTGTAGAGTAGGAGTTACAGCTCCACCGAGATTCCAGGCACAGCTGGCACATGGGCAGGCCAAAAACTCCAGTCTCTGAAAGTACACCTACAGACTCCAACACCGCATATAGGTTTGAATAGAAGGGACTGATAGATCATGTGCAAGGAGGACTTATATGAGTCCAACTCTGTCACTCTCAGGAGCACAGATTCCAAAGTATAGCCGACTGATAAGGCATCAATCTCTGGAGCTATCCCCCCTTATATAGGCCCTGGGGGTCTCCAAAGCCCTCAGGAGCCCCTCTGTGTGGGGTGATATCCACTTTGGTGTTCTGTGAGATACTACTGAGGTGTGCATAACCAGTACCTCCAGATAGCCTCTCTACTATCTTTGAAGTCTCTTAGCCACATGATCTCATTTGTCTTTACCTTTCCCCCATTTTATTCAAGGTCTTTTTCCAGTCATATTGCCAGTTTGCCCTTGGTATTACTCCCTCATTGCCAGGGAGGCTCACCCTGGGAGTCATGTCCCAGGTTGGTGGGAAAGTAATGCATTCATATGCTGAGTTTGGCTTAGAGAGAGGCCATATTTGAGCAAGAAAGAGGCTCTCAGGTGGCAACCCTTAGGTGCCCTGTAACCGTAGGCTTAGTTTCAATTACAAGAGCAAAGACTTGTAAGGCTAGTCATCAATAACAAGAACCCATTAGTGGACCATCCTCCTTTGCCAGACACTGCCCCTGCACTCAAGGGACTGTTGCTGCTCCCTTGGAGGATGTGGCAGAGCTTTCCAAGCTGGGAATTCATTATTCCCTCAACTATTGAGTAAGTGCCCACCCACTGTAACCATGTCCCACCCCTTGACATTTGGACAATTTTATATATCTTTCATGTATATTCAGATGAACTTCCTCCCATGAATCCCCCATCTCAGACACCCACACCAATGATCCTCTGCAGCCCCCATTGTAACCCTTCTGTGATCTTAACCTTCCTTGAAGATGAAGCCCATATAATAGCCAAATACATTTAATAGGAAAATGAAATAATAATGATAAGCTTAAATGCAAGAGATAAAATACATGGAAACTCAGAAAAGAAAAACTAAAAATAAAATATAATTAAAGGATTGGGACATTCAAAAAATGGGAAAAAAGAAAAAAAAATTTTTTAATTATTTTTTTTTCCTTTTATCATTGCATTATCGATTGTCCAGTCTGTACCGTGGCACCTTTCCCCTCTCACTCTCCAATGTCTCCAAACTTTTCATTTAATTTTCAAAGAAATTTTAGGTTACAGCAAATTCACTCACAGAATACTAGAGACTCTCATATACCCAAACCCCTCCCACTTTCCTCACTCCATTTTAAAATCTTTTTGTATGTGTGTGGTAGCATTGTTATAACTGTTATACAGATAGTGAAACATAACTACTAAACATTGTCAATAGTTTACAGTATAGTTTGCAATTTAGATGGTACAGTCTAATAATTTTTGATGATATTTACCATGTCCTGTGTCCATTACTGTAAGGTAATGAAAAACATTTCCCCTGACCACTAAATACCCCATTTGATCTTTTCTCTTCCTTCCTCTCCATTCCACTGGGGCACATGACAACCCCCTATCTTGACTCATTGGATGACAAGATTCATAGTTGCATGCAGCAAGAGGTCTTGACACGCTGATTATCCTCCCCTGCTAAGATCCACCCTTGCTCTTAAGAGACATCCACCTGTCTGTTTCTGGGTGAATCGGTCCTCCCAAAGATGGGGGTCCATCTCCTTCCCACTCACCATGTGTTCTCCATTCCCCAACACAACACATTCTGACAGGATGAACACTCACACACTCCCCAGAAGCCTACTCCAGATGCACCCCATCTTGAATGCCGCCCCAACCTACACCCTAACCCAGTGACACTACCTTGTCATATTGTCATAAGAGCATTTCCACTCTTGCACTTTCAATCTCATACCCACAAATCCTATGTTCACCTAGTCCCTCTCCCATCTCTCCATCCAGTATCCTGGGTATTCTAACCTGCCCTTCCTAATCTACCCACCTGTCAATCCTGCATCACCAAACCCCGTAATATCACTGCACACCTGTCCTATCCTTCAATATGCAACTATACTCTATCACTTTACCATAGACTATAAGATGGCTATGTGAGTAAATACATTAATGCTGAAATATACTAATGAAGAAATTCTTGCAATCCTTCAAGGTGATAAAAGCATCTGTCAAGTCTTTGCAGAAAAGGCTGTAAGTAATTTTCATTTACACTTTGAGGGATGAAAGCACCCACAAAATATTCTAGCCACCCCAGGAAAACATTATTGAGCAAGGGAATCCCCTAGTATCTGCCAGTCTGAAGGTAAGGGAATGGTGCCAATTTTTCAATAATCTTTCATTATTTTTCATTATTTTATATTAGTTTTATATTGTCATACTACTTGGAAAAAAAACTAATAATCAATGCCAACCATTGTGTTCTCCTTTTCCTTCCTCTTTTGCTTGGTAGAAAAATTAGCACTCTGTATAATTAAGGTAAAATAAATGTAAATTCTGAAGAGATGTTTGCTTAAACATATTGTCAGTGACTTGTAATTCATATTCATACATTTTTTTGAGATACATACCATTTCTGTTCTGCCCCATTGAAATGTTTTACAAATGTCAAGTTCATAAATTAGGTATTGCTACATATTTTATTGATAAGGAAATTAAGGTTAACAGATGTTTGAAAGTCTTCCCAGTGCTACAAAGCAAGTAAATGGCAAAACTCGGATGCAAAGTATATCTTTTCCCTGAAGGCCAAGACATTACAACTCTGCAAGACTGCCATGTGGAAATTCAAGTTGTAACCTAAAATGTATTGTTGAATGTCATACAATAACTAATATTCACTTGGTTTTTAAATTAAATGTGGTGGACTAAGTTGTGTATTACAGTTTGGACATGTTCTTGGTATTGGTCAGCAATTTGTTGGTGTGGACCCATTATAAATAAGATCTCTTTAAGATGTTGCTTCAGTTAAGGTGTGGCCTTGGCCCCAATGAATCAGGTTCTGGCTTCATTCTGGATTACTAGAGTCATTTATAGACAGAGTTAAAGTCAGATGAAGAGAGAAGCCCAGACAGGCCACTATGTAAAGTGTCATGTAACAGAAAAGCAAAGGACGAAGGAGTGCCTGCAGCAATACTCAGAAATCTAGTCATCTGGGGGATGGGGAAAGCACTAATTGGTGATTCCTTGATTTTGGACTTCTCCTCGCCTCAAAACTGTAAACCAGTAAATCCCCATTCTTTACAGCAACCTATTGTATAGTATTTGATTTAACAGTGGGAAACTAAAACACTTATAAAGCCTATTTCATTTCTACAATATTGTATCAACAGTTTGATTAGATTTGAATTAATTAATCATTTTTAAGATCTCAAGCTACAGGAAGAAAAGGCACAGCTTAGGATAGAGCTACTTATAAATATTGAACTAGCCATTTTAAACAAGTTGAATATATATGCTATCAATAGGTTGTCAATAAACAGTTTGGGATAAAACAACAGGGAGTGCAAAAACTACATAATGACCCATTTTTGAGGGTCCTAAATTAATAACATCAAAAAGGAGTAAAATAATCTTGCTACAGGAAATTATTAAGAAAGTGACACTTTCCCTGCCTTCTAGGAGTTTGCACAGATTCTCTGTTACAGGTAATTACATTGGCCATGATAAAAAAAAGGAACCAAGGAACAAGAATCTGACATGTGGGGACACAGCAAGTGTTCCATTAGCAGTGAATTTGAGGGTGCAACATAAGCACTTCATTTGACAACCTCTTTCCACGGCTTCAAGTATCAGGGAAAATAGATAGCTTAAGGCCTTCCAGGGCAATATTTGGTGTGCTGTAGTATGTGTTTAGGATAGGACCCTGCAGTTCTTTATGTGATGCAACATTAATGCTAATTATTTACCACTAACATTAACCCCTATGAAAGGGAAGCTTATTAAGGAATTAACTGTGAGTATAACATCCATTAACTCATCCATCACCAATAATTCATATATTTTGCAAGTGTAAAGAATGCACTCTCTTCATGTCACAGCTTACTGAAATTTTGAAATATGTTTAGGTTTATGAGTAAATACAGCAGTATTTACACAAATCAGAAGGCTCAACATACTTCATCTTAGTCACTTGAGGATGTTACTAAAGAGCAAATACTGAGTCTGACAAATAATATGTATTTATCATAAGTTCAAGGAAATATATTAAAGCCATTATTCATATTTTCTAGAATCATGAAGATTAACTGTAGTGAAATTAATATATTAATCAATAAATCAATTCATAACATTTTCAGTAGGGTCATTATTCCTTGGCAAATATTTGTCCTTAAAATATTGGAATATATTATAATAGCCAGAAATGCTTATATTTAGAAATTCAAGGAGTAAAAATGGAAACAAAAAGTCAAGCAGAAGTTCACCTCCTCCAGTAACTGTCCCCAAGAACGTGTTTTTAAATTGCTTTATTATTTCTAGAGATTTTCTATTTGAAATACTTTAGAATATTTGATTAATGAGGTAAGAATTTCTTAGAGAATTTTGTCTGTCATAATTTTCAATTATGCCATGCATTACATCTAAGATGATATTAACTATTTTATAACATAATGGAGAGTCTCTAAGTCATGTAGCCACATTCCACCAAACTTTATTTGTATGAGATGATTTATTTAAAATGTTGTAAAAGAAGTACTTATGGATGTGAGAAAATTATTCAGTAGATCTGAGGTCATGAGGGGAAGTTTTATTTTGTATTATATATATTATATGAGTTGGATCTTTGCAGCTTGCCAGAATTATGTCAGATACTTAAGGCAATCAGCCTAAAGGATAAGAGGAAAACATGAGCAAAGTTTCAGAAGAATGAGAGAAAGCAGGGGGACAGAGATTATAGATTAAATATGAGCAGAATAAAGAAGAGAAAAAATAGGAAAAGAAGGTAAAAGATCAGAATCCTAAAATAAGGAAGATGGAATGAGGTATGTATACAATTTGGAAGTGATTCCTGAGAAATATACCTTAGATCTTAATGTACCTTTAATGAGATAAGTGACTGTAATAATATAGAGGACAATCTTAAGTGAGCAGAGATGTGATACTAAAGGAGGAAATCCTTGTAGTACTCTTCAGTCTTGACAGATCTTCAAAAAGCTGAAAATGGTGGGGGGAGCCACCTGAAATACTGAGGAAGTTGTTATTGGAATGAGATGATTAGATGCTGTCAAGGAGCCAAAATATTAAATTTCAGAAAAATACAGAGATTGTTGAGAAATACACTGTTTGGAAAGAACTAGTGAATAGAAATAGGAAGAAAATAAGTTAATAAATTAATGAATCAGCATTTCAGAAATGAACTTTTGAGTAGTGGAACCTAAGTTTATGAAATTCAAGGAGTGTATGGAGATAGAGAACAAATAAAACTTGGAATTTAAAAGGAGATATTGGTATAAATGAAAGAAGAGAGAGAAGGATGGCTGGGACATTCAACTTATCCTCAAATATGAATATTTCCATGTACCTTAAGACTACAGATATATGGATAAAAATACTTATTGTTGGCATTCAAGAAGTGGGTCCATGAAAATGGTGCTGTGGATGAGAAAGAAAGAAACAAAGACAAAAAAAAAAAAAACTGGGATCAGGGGACCCTCCGTCCAATATGGAGAGAAGAGTCCAGCCACCCCACAAAGTGTGGCTTTTATTTTGGCTTTAGAACAAAGAAAATACGTGTGAGCATGTGCAAGGGTAATAGATACTTGACAGTTGCATTTTACTGAAATCAACAAGTCTTAAAGGTCAATAGTTCAGTTCTTTGTTACATTTCTGCAATTCACAGGCATAATCTCAGGATGTTTCCCCACCCAGCTCCTATTAGCATGAGACTGGAGGGCTTGCTTATTATATTCCAAGGTGACCTGCTTTCTGTCAATAGTTATGGCCTTTAACTGAAACTCCATCATTTCCCCTTTTTTATTAGCTAATTTTTTTTTCAGTAAAGATCATAGGATCCATTGTATAAGCTGATACAAGGTGACCCCATGTCACACTTGTCTTCTTCCATAGGCTCTCATGACTGTGCCTGTCTTAGGTTGTCCTCCTCTGAGAATCTTACCCATCATTGACTACCAGTCAAGCTTTTGAGCTCTTACATGGAAGGCAATTTCATTAATATTTATACTTCTTCAGGTTCCTTAAGTGAATATTTTTGTGCAGATAATTAGTATTAAGATCAAGGGGTTATTAGTAGAATCTTTCTTCTAAATAATGCAAAATTAGTTTTTCCTGGCCAAGTTTCTTAACCTAAATGTATTTATTTGATCTAATTCTTCATTTTTTCTATGAATATATGTAGACATGCTCAATGCCTTCTTTTACAATTCTAAAATATACCCAATCAAATGATTTTTCACTTCCAAAGGAGTAATACAAAAAGAACTTTCATTCCAATCACATTTAAGAGCTCTTAACAAATTTAAATTATAAATTTGATTACCCAAATGTATAATAGTTGTCAAGATTATTCACACGATTCAGTCCCATATCAATGTGAGACTGGCTATGCCACATCTCACTTGCATTTTTATGCCAGTCCTTAACATTGTGGATTCTGGACTCCTTGATGCAGGGCTGTACTAGTGACAGCTGCAGCGGTTATGATGCCAATCAGTCCCAAAATTCCTGATATTAAAGTCCAATCAGTCTTTTAGTTCTTTTTAAATAATGGTCAAGGAAATGCCACAGCAACTGGGATTCTGGAGACAGCTGCCAATGTCTGGTCATCCAAACCGGTAACCATAGTCCTTTTCTTCTTCTTGCTATAAAAAGAGTTGGATTTTCCTGCAAATATGAATTCTTAAGACATGTAAATAAAGAGCAATTGTGGCAACTAATGGTACTTTCACCAAAAGTTACTTTTCCAATGATAAAACTATAGGATCTCATACACATACTGTAAGAAATTGAGTTGATTTTCTTTTTTAAAATAGTAATATTAGTTTTACTGCCTTGCCATTCAAAAATTGGACCAGTTCCCAAAAATAATTTCTACAAACAACTTTCAGTTTTGTTAAGTTTAGTGTCCCATGGTTGTGGAATATATCTTCCTTGATTTTTTCCAATTTATTGAGCTGTTAGTAAATGCTGTTTTAACAAAATTCCAGAAATAAGGATTACTGTCATTAGTAATTATGGTTAGATTATTAATGAACCAAGATATGGTTGTGTTTCGGTATGGTTTCGGTATCCTTATAAGGGCCCGATCCTTTACAATTCCATAGGAATCATTAAACAACACGCCTTTGTAAGCCCATGACAAATATGACATTTGTCATTAAGAAGTCAGTTGTGATAGGGACATGTAAGATTTACCATATTTTCTGGTTTATATGGTAAAGAAGGGAAAATGAGAACATAAATTCAAGTTTGATTTTTCTCTGTTAAAACTACACTGTGATTTTTAGGTTGCATGCATACAAAAACATATCCAATACAATAGGGCAGTCTATAAAAGGTAAAGTTAAATTTTCTATAAGTTTCCCTTCTTCTTTTGGCTTTAAGGGTAGTCATATACCTATAGGTCCTGGAAAATGGTGAGATTGATTAAGATAAATTGGGTAAGACTCATTGTTCCAATTTAACAACTCTAAAAGAGGTGGGTTGGTAATATATGCCCAATAAGTGTAATTATGATGTGGTATCTTACTTTACCTATAATTAATCCAATGTAAAACCACCATGTCCATAGTTTAAGTCTTGGCAGCATCTTCAACTCTAGGCTTGATTCTTTTGGAGGGGATCCACTGCTCTTCTCCTGTTTCTGTAATGATAAGAGCAAAACCTCGACCCCAAAATTTTACGTCTCCTTTTACCCATTTATTGGTTGTTTCATTTTTCATTTTCATTCTTTTTATTAACCTCCCATTGTCTTTCTGCTGCTGTGGTTTTAGAAATTTGTTGTCTATTAAGAAAATTTAAAGTAAGCAATGCTTTAGATAGTTTGTCTTTAGCAGATTCTCCTCCATCTCACCCTTTTTGTTTTTGTAACATTAATTTTATTGTTTATAAACAGTGGTTTAACTGTTATATTCCAATCTTTTATAATATGTCTACATCAATTCACATGCTAACCAAACCAGGGGATACACTGATATACTTGGCTTATTGTTGGCTAGAGTCCTGGATACATACAAGATAAATGTTAATATGTATATTTAGTTTATTAAGCTTATACTGACAATTAGAGAGAGAAACATGAATAACATAATCAATTAAAAGATTAAGTTAATATTGAACAATGTTACACACTGACAGATAAATAAAGCAGTTTTATATATATATACTTACCAATATTTAGCTTTTAGCTTGGAAGTGTTGAATTAGGAACTGATACTAGAGTTTTGGTTGACTATGTTTAGGATTAATGAATTTAGACTATAAATGCCAACTTGTGAGTATTTTGCTAATTCCTGAGGAAGGGGCCAGCTTCCCCAGGAAGGAACACAACACTCCTTGGGCAGTATATTTTAAGGTTTATGCATCAGTCCATGCGATAGTGGCCAAGTCCTCCAGGAAGGAATACAACACCTTTTGAAATGTACTTTATCTTTTTTAATTTGTTACAAAGCATCCTTGATGTGCTTACTATTTTAGTTTTGATTTTTTAAAATTATAAATATATATATTTATTTATATTTTATTAGCAGAGGTGGAGTAAATCAGATAAACTTAAGTTAAAGCATCTGCCTTTTGATTTGTAGGCAGAGAGGTAGTTTTATAATGCATATTATTTTATTTCAAAATAATTAATATTATGATTAATAACAGCCTACTTTATTTAATATTATACTGAAACATTATTAAATTTTCAGGAATTTTATGCACTTTTAAAGTTTTCATATGAACTTTTTATTCATATAACTTTAGTTGTTATAAAATTAGAAAATTTATTTTAATTATACAACAGTTTTAAATACTTTATTCAAATTATAACATATCACATGAACTTAATTGTTTTTAGTATTTTATCTTTTTTTAGGTAACAGACCAAATTATTTGTAATAGTTTGAAATAAAAAGCTTCTTTTAGAGAAAGCAGGTTTAAACATTATGTACTTTTAAAAGTGATAAAACTTGTTTCTTCAAAGAAACATTAAGGTTAAGCTATAAGAAGCTACTTTGATAAAAACACATTCTTTTTTGCATACTGATTATTCAGGAGAAAAATTCTGTAAACTTTTATTAAAACAGATTAATGGCTTGAGAAACTTTGAGAAGGAATAAATCTTTAACTTTGTTTTAATAACTAGTCATTTTATCTTAGGATAAAATTACTCTCTTTTTTTTAATAATAAAATAGCATTCTATTTGCCTTCCATACTTAAGTTACCACAATGATTTTGGAAACTTTCTAAGCAAACTTCTGACAACATGCAATTACCATCAAGATCAAACAAACTTGTTATAATAATGATTTAGTTTGTTCATAACTACTTTTATTATTTTAAATTAATAACCACATTTATTTATTAATATAAGCACTTATTTAATGTTGGACATTTGAATAGAACTCTTTTAATAATTTTTATTCATCAATTTAATATTTAACCATCCGGAGGTATCAAAATATGCACTGACACTGAACAAACAGACAAACACAAAACAAGTTACAATACATCAATAGAAACATACATCTTTGATTTTACTGTTTGAGAATTTTTCTGGAAACTGTATTGCTAAGTTTTCTTACTTTTCCAGTGGTTTAATTTTATTAGCTTCTATCATCCCACAGCCTTATCATTATGTAAGCAGTAGGAGATTTATAAAGTTGCTGCTGGAACTGAAGGGTTAACATCCACAGCTAGAGTTGAAGAGCTAAAGGTTCAAGAGCAACAGAAATAAGACTACACAAAGAACATACATGAAGGGGAATTATTTTTCCCTTTTGATAAACCCTTTTTAAAGCTTTCTTCACTAACTTCCAATATTTCAGGTTTAAAATATAACAACATTTCTGTATAAGAGAAAAAATTTCCTCAAAAGCCGAGGATTCAATCGTTACACCAGTGCTTTTTTAACAAAGTTTTTAACATTCTAGAGTACTCTTCAAAGGTCGACTGCTGATTACCCATTACCCTGATGATTCCAAGGATGAAGGTTACCTTTTCTGTTTTCTTTTTCTTTAAAACTGCTCTCAGGAGCTCCTTGGCCCATGCACTGACTGAAAGAAGAGTTTCATTTTCAGAGCCCCATGTTGGGCACCATATGTTGGCGTTCAAGAACTGGGTCCGTGAAAACGGTGCCATGGATGAGAAAGAAAGAAACAAAGAGAAGAAAAAACTGGGATGAGGGGACCCTCCATCCAATATGGAGAGAAGAGCCCAACCACCTCACAAAGTGTGGCTTTTATTTCAGCTTTAGAGCAAAGAAAATACGTGTGAGCATGTGCAAGGGTAATAGATACTTGACAGTTACATTTTACTGAAATCAACAAGTCTTAAAGGTCAATGGCTCAGTTCTTTGTTACATTTCTGCAATTCACAGGCATAATCTCAGGATGTTTCCCCACCCAGCTCCTATTAGCATGAGACTGGAAGGCTTGCTTATTATATTCCAAGGTGACCTGCTTTCTGTCAATAGTTATGGCCTTTAATTGAAACTCCATCAACTTAGGAATTATAGTATAATGAGGTACTAACTTATTATGGCAATATCACTTAGGATTATTTTAGGAGGTGATACTAATTTTGAACCCGGGACCATGTTCATATGAAGCAGCTATTCAACCACTGAGCTACCCCTGCTCCCCAAGTATTTTTTAATAGATATGAAAGTATGATGATGTAGTGAATATACTGGAAAAACAAATATTTATACTCCTGGATTGGTTAAAATAATGATTTAATAGATTGTCCTGATTTGGTTATTGCATAGTTGGGCAAGGCTGGGAAATATAAAAATATAGAGTGTTATAGGAAATGGTTTTGAAAAAATCTAATTGTCCACTTAGTACTCAAGTTGGAAATAAATGGAGTGAAGTTTCTGCTCAGGATCACTGTGCTTGAATATAGAATCCTGCAGTACTTGGCAGCTGGGATGTAACCATAAAAACGCATGGTCAGCCTGAGCAAGGGGCAGAATAGTGAAGCTCAGGAGGATAAGCACTGGAGAAGAAAATGCACCAGGGGGAACTGTGCCATCTGCGAAGACATAAGTAGCCTAGAAGACATGCTTGCAATTTATATAGCCATTGCTTTCCACGTTTTCTTGATCTTCCAGTGACTCAGTTTTTTTTATTGTAATTTGTTTATATTAATTGCATAACTGTAATTGTAATTATAATTGCAGAATATAATGTATGATTAAGAAAACTACCTAGGGAAACCTAAATAAATACAATATTGTGCTAATATCGTTCCATTCGATTATGGCATTTAGGCCAAGGAATGATAAAAATGAAGCCATAAGTCATGTAATAAAATACTTAAGAGAAAAGGGGAAGGGGGAGGAGAGGGAAGGAGAGAGAAAGGAGAGATTGAAGAAAAAATGTTAAATTAAATATAGTACCTGCTAATAATTGCTGGGAAAAGATGTGTGTAGCCAGAATAAATTTGATTTGAGAGACAGAATTTCTTAAAGTTGATTTTCTGAATGAAATGAGTAACAAAATAGATAGTGGTGAAAATAGAGGTAAAATAAGTTTTCCACCTGGAGATTACATAATTGTTTATAACTACTTGTAATTCAAGAGAGGCTCTTATAAAAGAGAAGCTTCCTATCACTATTCAGATTCTTTTTGGTCATGAACTAATAATAAGTGTTAATATTTAGAGAATATTTCTGAAGAATCTGGTGTATAGAATTAAACTATATTAGCTCAATAAATCCTACAGGCAAATATTTGAACTTCAATAAATGTATTTTACTTCCAATATGTGATTGAAATATATACAAATATTAGCACAAGCTAATAAAGATTACATTTTATTTATTTTTTTGTTTTTGAAGAAGCTTTAGATTACATAAGTGTTATATCATAAATGTAAGGGATAAAGAATACATTTTAATGTTAATTCTCCCCTTAAAAATAAGGTATGAAGCATGGAGACTAAAGAAAGCTGTGGCAATATTGTGTTGCTTTACTATCAACCAATACAGAGAAGAAATCAATCTTGAGCCTATAAATGTATTCAGGTTAATTTCTTTCCTCCTGCACATTTTGCCTGTTTCTTTAGAGATTATCTGCCTTTGGTTCTCCACATCTCCTGCAAATTTTGCTAAAACTATTCAACTCTACCACGGTGACTGAATTTCTGCTCACGAGATTTTCTGATGTGTGGGAGTTCAGAGTCCTACATGCCATGCTATTCCTACTGATGTACTTGGCAACTCTGATGGGCAACTTTCTCATTGTCACAGTAATCACCCTCAACCAGAGTCTTCATACCCCCATGTACTTCTTCCTTAGGAATCTGTCTTGGACATGTGCTACAATTCTGTCACTGTTCCCAAGGCATGTGTCATCTTCCTGCTTGACAACAGAGCAATCTCCATGTCTGGATGTGCAGCTCAGATCTTCCTTGTGTTGTTTGTTTGTTTGTTTATACAGAACTGCTGTTACTCACCATCATGGCCCTAGACCACTATGTGGCCATCTGCCAGCCCCTCCACTACCTTGTGATCGTGAACCCTTGGTTCTCTGTCCAGATGACACTGTCCACCTTACTCAGTGGTGTGGCCTTTGCAGGATTCCACACTGGAAACACATTCTGGCTGTCATTCTGTTAGTCCAACATGATCCATCAGTTCTTCTGTGAGGTCCCCTCTCTGCTGAAGCTCTCCTGCTCAGAGATCTCAAGCAATGAAAATTTAATTCTTATCTCAGCAGTGCTGATTGGTGGTGGCTGCTTTACCTTCATCCCCATGTCTTATATTCACATATTTTCTACTGTGCTCAAGTTACCAAACAGAGAAGATGAGGAAGGGCTTTTTCCACCTGTGTCCCCCACATACTCGTGGTGACTGTCTTTCTCAGCTCAGGTGCTGCTGTGTATGTGAAGCCAACCTCCAACTCACCCACAATTCAGGACATGATCACCTCTGTGCTCTATTCTACAGTCCCTCCTTTCTTGAAACCTATAATATACAGTCTTAGAAACAAACAGATAAAGGAGACTTTAAGGAGAATCATGAGCAGAAAGCATTATTGGGGAAAATGATAGGATAGTTATTTCAAGACAATCCCACTTTTATTAGCTGAGTTGAAAATGCCTCAAAATTAAACCTCTTGTTTATTTCCAACTTTCATGGACATGACTTGAATTTTCAAGGAAATTCATTGTATTATGTGTCAGCATAATAACAGCACAATTGTATTTTAATTTGAGACTTTTCCCTCCCCAAAATCAATGTTTTCTGATCTCTGATATCTGAAATTTCACTGCAAAAGCCTAATGTCTTTTGCCAAGTAGTTACATTTCCATTCATTCTTCTTTAATCTTAGAGAGTTCCAGAAAATGTAAACTGTATGTCAACTTTCTTTCATCTATTTTTGCACTTAAAAGAGTAAGAGAAAATCATTCATTTATCATATACCTAAAATAACCCTAAATATGTGTATTCACATCTAAAAGCTGGTCATAAAACTGCATTAATTATTTTATTCTCAATAAAATATAAGTATCTGAGGAAGGTATGGATAGTAATTGAGGTAAAATATATTTCTTTATATTTCACAGTGAGGAAGAACATATTTTAAATAAGAATTACTTTTGCTCAAAGCAAAGAAAATATATACAAAATGGTAAATCATTACTATGTTCAGAAAGCTCAGGATTAAAACTGTTTCTTGGCAGGTTTGTGTTCTCCATACCAAGAAGACAAAAGTGAGGTAAGTATTTTTATTTCAACTTTATGATACTTCTAAACCCATCTATCAAAATGTTAAGATGATGGAACAATGAAATTAGGTATTTATATTAAGTGTTCTTTATGTATTACATATATTAGAGTCTATAACCCATATAATAACCCTTGAATTAGGAGCAAAACTCTCTAATGGCTGAAAAATACTTTGCATTGTGGATAAATAAATTTCTGAAACATATTTTATTTCACAGATAATCACTAAATATTACAATTTAGTTTTGTAAGTGGGGCCACATATGTCACTTGGAATTGCTTCTTCTGCTCCTTCTGAGAATTCTATCCCAGGGCACTAAAATATTGTTAGTGGATGAATTATAATCTTTGGTAACTGTTATCTTGTCTGCACAATTTTTTTAATATACCATTTGCACTAAATCATTCAGAGTATGTTCCATCATATATGAATGTGCACTTATACAGTATCCATATTTGTAATTGTAGAAGTGAATTGTGGTAAAAATGGGAAATTTTAGGTTATAATTGTTACTAGATAAAATTTTTAAAAATTAACAACAACACAGTATTGTACAAGACAGTGAACCCTAATGTAAATTATGACTATTGTTAACAGTCCAATTATAATATATTTTCATCTACTTTTAGAAAGATACCACACTAATGCACACTTATCATCATAAGGGGGCACAGTACATGAGAATTCTGTACTTTCTGCATGATTCTTGTATAAACTTACAAATTTTCTAAGTTAAAAAAATGCCCTGACTATATACCAAAAACATATTGTGTGTCTGGTAAAGTGTAAACAATAATATAATGTACAATTCAATTTGGATTCCAATACCTTAAGGGGAATGATGATCATTTCCTGTAAGATTTAGAGTGCTTATTTTGAAATATCCATTTTAATGAGGTGGCATAACATTGTGCACACATCATTATATAACATGGCAATATATGAAAATACATTAAATGAAAGTGGAGAAATTTAAAAATATTATAATTAAAGTTTAAGGTATGGTTCACTAAAACTGATCAAAGAACATGTAAAGTAAGGATTAATATAAGATTTGAGTGTAATTTACTAATTTACCCAAGTTGATATTCATAGGACATTTTAAATGTTCAAAATATATTTTCCTTACAAGTGAACATTTCTAATTACTAAATTTTACCATATTCTGGATCATAAGGAAGTTTGTACAGATTCCAAAATGCTAAAACTGTACAAAATATTCTCTTTGACCTCCTCTATCAAAGTAATAGAGGGGTATTGAAATCTCTGAATCTCATTGCTCATGTGTTTAATTTCTCCTAGCTGTTCTCAGCTTACTTTGTGTATTTTGAAGCTCTTTTTCTTTTGCTGTGTTAATGTTAAGTATGTTTATGTCATCCTGATTAATTGTCTCTTTTACAAATATGAAATAACATCCTTTATGCCTGGTGTTTGCTCCAAAGTCTACATTTTCTGTTATTAATCTTAGGACTATACCTTTTTAAAAAGTGTGTTAGCATGTGTAACTTTATGAACTCTTTAATTTTTAAAAAAATTTCACTGAAGTACATCAATCATGGGTCTTTGTATTAAAGTTAAATTCTTGAAGGTAGCATAGAATTGGAGCTTGCTTTTTAATCCTATGTAAGATTCTCTGCCTTTTAATCATGGTGTTTTTCCTATTTAAATTATCCATAATTATTGATGTATTTAAGTGTAAAATATATAAAATATTTCTGTTGTTTACTTTTTCATTCATCAATTCTTTGTTCTTTATTTCCACTTCTTCATTCTTCATTTGGATTGATTAAGTATATTTTATCTTCTTATTGGCTTTTATATATATATATATATATATATATATATATATTACTTTCTAAAGCTGTTTTTTTATTTAGAGCTTTCATATATTTAAATTGCCTCATTCTACCTTCATATGATAATATGTCATTTTACAAATACATGAAGAAGAAAAACTATCACATATTTAACAATTTCTTTTTACCATTTCCGGTACTCTTCATTCCTAAGTGTAGGTCCATATTTTCAAAATATATCATATTTTTCCTTCAGAGGTTTCAGTAAACATTTTTATAGTATATATCTCATGGAGATGAATTATTCACACTCATGTGTGATTCAATACTCTAATTTATCTTCATTTGTGTATGTTATTTGTATCAAATGTAATTCTATATATAGGTTTTATCTTCATTCCTTGTTAGAATTATGCTGTCATATTTATCTTTGCTCTTCTGCTTGTAATACACCCCACTTTTCTTGGATGCTTTGGACATCCAAGAGAGAGCTATAGAATAGACCTATCCATTTCTGAAGGAAGAAATGGGAAGCAAACTGAGGTCACAAGGCCCAAACAAGTGCAAAGCACAACAGGGTAAACTTCATTCTTTTCCAAGGTCTGAGGATTACCTGTGGCTTGTTGCTTTGCCTGTGCACCTATTATAGTGGCAACCCCACACTTCCACAAGCACTGGAGCTGTGACCATGCTTATCCCAAACACTGGGGCACAAGCCCTGCCTTATGCATGTATTGCATAGAATGTCCTCTCTCTTCACCTGAAGAAATCTTTTCTTCCCTGACCTCTACTTCCATGGTTCTTCCTTTATCTCATTTTTCTTTCATTTTGTTACATCTCTAACTCTATATTTCCATGCTGGGAATGTTTCTCAAGTTTAGATCATATCCCCCATCTAAGTAAGTACAAGCCATAATTTTCATTCCTGCAAGTGTGAACCCATTTGTGAACAGGGCTTTTGAAAATGTTTTCATTAGTTAAGGTTTGAACATGTTTGTGAATAGGATTTTTGAATATTCCATTCAGATTAGACAA
>JAQZBX010014798.1:0-38216 GCA_029593785.1 Cabassous unicinctus
TATGGCTACTGATAGAGTCATTATCATTATTGCAAATGCTGTTGTTGTTATAGTTATTGTTATGGTTACTTTGTTTTTATTACAAGACTGATATGATCAATTCCAGGACAATGAGTGATTTGAACATATAGCCCCACTTTCTCTAAGGGTAGAGCACATACAGTATCTAATTTAAGGTTTTATCACATATCCAAAGCAGTTTATTTATTTATCCCCCCCTTGCTGCCTGTGTTGCTGTGTCCATTTGCTGCGTGTCTTCTCTGTGTCCGCTTGTCTCCCCCTTGCTGTGAGGTCTTGCCACATCAGCCCATGGCGCCGCGCGAACCGGCCTGCCCTCAGAAGGAGGCCCGGGGAAGCAAACCCAGGGCCTCTCATATGGTAAACGGGTGCTCTATCCACTGAGCCACACCCGCTTCCTGCGGTGAGGTTGCTGCATCAGCCCACCGCACCGCTCAGGCCGGTGTGCCCTCACAAGGAGGCCTCGGGGCGCGAACCCGGGCCTCCCATATGGTAAACGGGGGCTCTATCCACTGAGCCACACCCGCTTCCCTCTTAGGCATACTCTAATCCACCATTGGCCCTATCACTTACACCAACTGGATTCAAACATTTGCTTATAGGGACAAAACTGCATTTGTGACCTTAACTAGAGATTAGATAAGGATTTTGTTTGATTTATGTTTTGGTAAATTTTTTATTGAGCTATAACATACATACAGAAGAGTAAACAAATCCTAAGGTCACAGCCTACTGAGTGTTCACAAAGTAAACATACCCATGTGTTGCCCTCAGACCAAGAAAGAGAACATCACCAATACTTGGAACCCCCTTCATGCGCCTCCCAGTCACCATTCCCCACAAGGATAATTACCAGCCCTACTTCTAACACCCATACTAATTTTTACCTTTATTTGAACTTTATAGTCATTCAGAATATACTTTTTTGCATGTGTCTTGCTCTTTCACTCAACATGTTTGTGAGATTCATCCATGACAATTTGGGTTGTTCAGGTAGTTAAAACTCTGAAGCTTATTTCAAATATATATATCTAGATAGATAGGTAGGTAGGTAGGTAGGTAGGTAGATAGATAGATAGATAGATAGATAACAGTTCCTAAAATTGGCTCCAGCCAAGAGGTTTTTGCCTTCCACAGGCAGGAAACAAAGGATAAAGAGAGAGGAACAAGTTGATTTGAATAAAAAATTATAGATCATATTTTTCCTGATTCAGGCATTGGCTTAGTAATGTTAATTGTTTTATATGAGAGGGTTCGTGATAGAGGAAGAAGATGTGAAAAAAACAAACATGGAGATTTGTGAATTAATGGTTTATCCCTCAAAAATGATAATTTTCCTTAAAGATAAAGATGTGAGTAGTCATCATTGAGTTAGTTTTAAAATGTAATTCAGCATATAAAAATTACTTTGGTAATTCTCTGTAAGACTATTTCCTTGCACACTGACAGTTCTAATTGTCCATACTCAAAAAGGTTTTTGATGCTAGGTATTACAATTTCTTTAAAATTAAAACATTTTACCCACAGAATCCCACTTCTATATTCATAAGTCTAGAATTACCATAAGCAATAGAAACTAAACAAATTATCTCAGTACATTTAAAAGGCTATAGCCTACTTTTAGCTGTGAGTTGAAATAGCAGTCTTTACATGATTAGGAAAACAGGATTGTTTTTTGCAACTTTTAAGGATTCTGTATATTTTGCAAACCTCATGACATCTTTTTTTCTTTGGAAGAAATGAATATGTATCTTGTTAATGAGGCTTATTTATTATTCTTTTATTTTCCCCCTAGATAAAAGTTAAACAGCTAGAAGAACAACTACATTCCCTTACTGACACCAGTTTACAGAATGACCATCTACGCAAGCTGAACAAGGCACTAGAGACCAAACATGCTCAGGTATGATGAATATCAGAGTGCCACTATATTGTTTAGTTGTTTTTTTATTTTATTAGTAAAGTTGTTGGTTTACAGAAAGATCATGCAGAAAATAGAGTTCCCATATACCTGCCTCTGTTTTTAACATTTTGCATTAGTGTGGTACCTTTGTTACAATTGATAAGACAATATTCCCCAAATACAGGGGCAATGACTAGTGAAGGATGATCTATTGATGGGACCTTGATATTGATGACTATGCTTATGGGCCTTTGCTCTTGAAATTGAAACTTAGCCTAGTGTTGTAGGGTGCCTAAGAGTTACCTACTGGGAGCCCCTTGTTGCTCAAATGTGGCTTCTCTCTAAGCCAAACAGTATATAAACGCAATAACTTTCCCCCAACCTGGGACATGACTTCCAGAGATGAGCCTCCCTGGCTAAATAAATCATGGTGTATCCATAATCTGGAATACTCTTTCAAGATACATTTATCATTAGGTTAAAAAAAATAAGATTCAGAAGAGTATATATTTTACCATTTGTGTGCAAAAGGAGAGGGTATAAAGAATATATATACATATGCATTCATTCGTATATGCATAGACTATCTCCAAAATGAAACACAAGAAACTGGTAACATTATTTTTGAGGAAGGAAACTGGGTGGCTGGGAGATTTTTCACTTTACCATTTGTACCTTTAATAATTTATACCTTAAAAATAATGTGCGTGTGTTAATCATTCAGCATAATTAATTTTATAAACAATTCATTTTCAACAAAAGTGAAAAGCAGAGAAAAGATAGTCTTTTCAACAAACTGTGCTGGAAAAATTGGAACAATTGGATATCCATATGCCAAAAAAAAAAAGAAAAAAAAGAACTTTGATCCATACCTCACAATATATATAAGAATTAACTCAAAATGGATCATAGACCAAAATGTAAAATCTAAAACTGTTATATTTCTGGAAGAAAATATCAGCGAAAACCTTTGTGATATTGGGTTAGGCAAAGATTTATTAGATTTGACATAAAAACACGACCCATAAAAGAAAAAATTGATAAATTAGACTTTATCAAAATTAACGTCTCCTCTTCAAAGACTTTAAGAAAATAAAAAGACAAGCTATAGACTGGGAGAAAATATGTACAAATCACATATCTGATAAAGGCCTTGTCTCCAGAATGTATAAAGAGCTCTCAAAACTCACTAATAACAAATCAACCCAATAAACAGAATGGGCACAGTATTTGAACAGATACTTCACCAAAGAAGATATATGGATAGTAAATAAGCACTTGAAAAGATGCCAGGAATTGCTACCAAGTACCAACAAGCAATGCAACTGGAAAAAAAAAAGACCTTGACCAAAACGGAGAAAAGGTAAAGACAAATGAGTTTATATGGCTAAGAGACTTCAAAGTGAGTTGGGAGGTCATTCCAGAGGTAAAGCTTATGCACGTCTCAGCAGGATCTCATTGACAGCTAAAATAGATACTACCCCCAAATAGCAGGGCTCCTGAGGGCTCTGGAGACAGCCAGACGCTATAGTCAGGTCAGATAGCTCAGGAGTTTGGTCCCTTGCCGGTGGGCCCTACTTTGGAATTTATGCACCCCAGTGTGACAGAGTTGGACTCAGTTGTGGTTTCCCTACATGTGGCTCTTCTTTCTATTTGAACTTATAATTATTACTTAAGTTGGTAGGTGTACATCCAAGAGACGTAAATCTTTGAACTGTCCATGTGCCAGCTGGGCCCTGAATCTCAGTGGAGTTGCAACACCTACTCTCCAGTTCATTGGACTCACCCAGGACAACTAACAAGGAGGAGATGATGGATAACCAACATATCAAGGAACCGGGAGTGTCTACAACTGCAAGCAAGAGAGTCCCATCCATCAGCCGTATGGGATCAAAACCCCCCCTCAATTATAGGTGGAGTGGGCATCACCATCCCAGAAACCTCAGGATTGGGGAATAAACTATGGACTAAAGTAGACTTACTGGTATTCTACTATAGTGTGATTCTAGCAGTAGAAGAAATACCATGATGTGGAGTCAGTGGCCACTAGAGGTTCTGAGGGCAGGGAGAGGGAAAAACAGGTGTAACATGGGGGCATTTTAGGGACTTGGGAATCGTCCTGAATGACATTACAACAACAGATACAGACCATTATATATCTTGCCATAACCTACAGAATTGAGTGGGAGAGAGTGTAAACTACAATGTAAACTATAATCCATGCTTAGTGGCAATGCTCCAAAATGTGTATATCAATTGTAATGAAAGTACCACACTAATAAAAGATGTTGCTAATGTAGGAAAATGTGGGAGGTGTGGGGAGCAGGGCATATGGGAATCCCCTATTTTTCTCTGTTACATTTATGTAATCTAAGTATCTTTTAAAAAATAAAAAAAGAAAGAAAAAAATATTATAATTGTACTATTAAATATAGTCCATAGTTTACAATAGGGTTCACTGTTTGTGTTGTATAGGACTATGGTGGTTTTTCTGTTGTGTTTAATTTTTATTCTAGCAAAATATATACCACCTAAAATTTCCCCCTTTAACCATGTCAGATATATAAATCTGTGGTATTAATTATATTCACAATGTTGTGTTACCATCACCACTTTACATTACCAAAACTTTTCCATTACCCCCAACAGAAACTCCACACCAACTAAGAATTTACTCCCTATTCCCTACCCCCACTTTAGCCCCTGGTAACCTTCATTCCCATTTCTGATTCTATGAGTTTACTTATTCTAATTATTTCATATCAGTGAGATTATACAATATCTGTCCTTATGGGTCTGGTTTATTTCACCCAACATGATGTCTTCAGGATTCACCCATGTTGTCACATGTATCAGAACGCCATTCCTTTTTATGGCTGAGTTAATATTCCATTGTATGTATTACCACATTTTGTTTAGCCATTCTTCTGTTAATGGACACTTGGGTTGCTTCTGTCTTTTGGCAATTGTAAATAATGCCACTGTGAACATCAGTTTGCAAATACTGTTCAAGTCCTTGCTTTCAATCCTTTTGGTTATGTACCTAGAAGTGAGATTGCCAAATCATACGGTTATTCTGTACTTAACTGCCATATCGGTTTCCACAGCAGCTGTACCATTTTACGTTTCTGCTGCCAACAATGAATGAATGTTCCTATTTCTCTGTATCCTCTCCAACACTTGTTATTCTTCATTTTTTGTTTTTGTTTTTTAAGTAGCCATTCTAGTGGATGTGAAAGGTATCTCATTGTGGTTTTCATTTGCATTTCCCTGATGGCTAATGATGTTGAGCAGCTCTTTTTGTGCATTTTGGCCATTTGTATGTCTTTTTTGGAGAGATGTCTATTCAGGTCATTTGCCCTTTTTTTTTTAAACCGGGGCCAGGGATTGAACCCGATACCTTGTATGTGGTAAGCCAGTGATCAACCACTGAGCCATATCGGCTGCCCTGAGTTGGTTTTTTCATTTGTTTGCTTGTTGTTTGTTTTTTTAGGAGGCACCAGGAACTGAACCCAGGCCCTCCCCTGTGGGAAGCATGCTTGAGCCATATCTGCTCCCTATTTGCCCATTTTTTAATTGAGTTGTCATTTTGTTGTTGAGGTGTAGGTTTTTGTTTTGCTTTGTTTTTTAAATAAATTCTCCCACTATTTCTTTGGCTATGTCTTCTACCTATTTCTCTCTCTCTTCTCTTTCTAGGACTCCCATAATGCATATATTGGTATTCTTGATGGTGTCCCACAGGTCTCTTAGGCTATTTTTGCTTTTTCTAATTCTTTTTTCTTTCTGCTCCTCAGTCTGACTCATGTCAATTGTCTTCAGATTCACTGATTCTTTCTTCTGCCAGCTCCAATCTGCCATTGAAACCCTCTGGGGAATTTTTCATTTCCATTTTTGTGGTCTTTAGCTCTAGTGGTCCTGTTTGGTTCCTTTTTAAAATGTCTTATGTCTTTATTAAGAGTCTCATAGTGTTCATTCATTGATTTCCTGATATCCTTTTGGTCCTTTCCTGTCTTTTCCTTCAAATCGTTGAGCATATTGATCTTCTTTTAGTCTTTGTTCAATGTATCTATAGTCTGGTCTTTATTGATGTTCTCTGGATTTTTATTGTCTTCCTTTGGATGGACGATCATTTCCTATTTCTTTGTCTTGTGATCTTTTGTTGCACACCGTATATTTTAATATTTTAAAGTGTTAACTCTGAGATTTAGTTCCTGAGTTGTTTCTTGAATCTGTATCCAGCTATTGATATTACACAGATTTGACTGACTACCAGCCAACAAACCAATGCAAAACCACCTTTCAATCTTTGCAAATTAGCTTTGCATTGGCCAGTGCTCTCCTTCGGAGTTCAGCCCTCCTATCAAAAAGTCTGCCCAAAGCGAATGCAAAGTGCAGGGTCCTACTCTTATTTCTGGGCCTATGTCTAGTCTTGGACTTGTGCTTGCTAGTGGCCTCAGGAGTTACCCTGTTTATCTGAATTTAAATGCTTCCTTCCTATGAAATACTTTTTCCCTCTCAGGACTGAAAGCAGGTAAGCCTTTGCCCCAGGCTGTTTGACTTAACTGCATCTTGCATTGCTTTAGCTGTCCCAAGATGCTTTTGCCTGGATGGCAAATTGGAGGTGGCAGCCTGAGAGGAGTTTCCTAGGTCAGTCTTTCCCAGCCAGAACAAGGCCCGGGGCCCACAGTGAGAGGACTTACCCAGTTAATGCAGCCCTTTAACATCTTCCATAGTTTTGAGGAAGGAACTGTCTTTAAAACTGCTCTGCTACTTTTGCCTGAGACAGGTTGGAACAGTGGTCACCCTCAGAACCAAACCCCCAGCAATCTGAAGTAGCCAATCAAAAGAAGTGAGCAGCAATTAGACCACACACCTCTGGATCTTGGGGAACTAGATCTTTATATCCCATCCCTCAGTGATGCTGAGGGATGATAGCTACAGCAGGCAGGGTGCATTTCTCTGGTACTTACTGCAGTTTACCAGCCTCTTCCTCCTGCTCTTCCCTGGATGCCGTCCTAGACTCCTAGACTCTGGAGTTTCAAAATAAAGTTAGAGAGTTCCTGCCAGTTCAGTAAGTGTTCTGAAACTGATTCCTGGAGCTTCCTACTCTGCTGTCTTCTCCTGCTTAGTTTTTAAAAACTTGTTTGACTCCTTTCTCCCCACCTTACCATTCAATCCCAGAAAGATCACTGTTCTCCCTCTTGACTCAATTCAACAAACATTTTTTTCAAACACTTACTATGTACAAGATTCGTATAAACCATGGAAGAATTCATAAAGATGCTTGAAGCAGAACATTCAACTTTCTTATGTTCTAATTGAGGGGTTAGGGATGTACTCAAGAAACTGTATAGAATAGGTTATGTCTTTCAAGGAAAAAAGATTGTATTACGGGCATTCATAGAGAGCATCATTAATTACGAATGGGAACACCAAGAAATGCTTTCATAGAGGAAGCAGTTTCTCAATTGTCTTAAAACTTTTGGCATATGTAAGGAACAAGTATTTTTGTTTTTTTGAATTATAGGCAAACTCAGAACTCAGTGCCAACAAGGTACACCTGCAACAGACAGAAGCTCACCTGAAAGAGGTATTTGTAGTGAAGGCGCTTACTTGTCAGCAGGGTGGCTATTGAGGCTGATATCCTTGTGTAGTTCACATAGCATTTTAGCAATGAACGGAGAAAAGTCAGACAAGTCAAGATATATAAAACATTTAGTGAAGAAAATAACTGATAAAGTCTTACAAAAAGAAAGCAAAACAGTTCAATGATTACAAATTTACCATGTATATAATTGGACTGAATACTTAAAAAAAAAAAAAAAAAACTTTAACTCTTAGTATAAGCCTGTGTAAACTTTAACTCTTAGTATAAGCCTGTGTAACATCTGTCTATAACTTGTGTATTTATACCCCTGGTAACCAGAGAACTAGAATGTATCTTCACGTGGAATACGCTTAGGATTCTAACCACCTGACTATGCTGATGAGTGATGAGATCACAAAGTTGGTAAAGAGGGTCCAATTAGATAAGTTCTACTAATAGTAATAGGGAGTTTAAAGTCTGTTTCTTCAGTAGGGCACACTTTACAGTGTGATTTCTTCATTCTGAAAGCAGAGGAACACATTTTGAAATATAATTCCCATTGCTTCTTCATTCAGAACGTTGTCTGTGTCATTTCTCCTAGTTAAGTGGACACTCCTTGAAAAATAACTCTAGGTTTAGTTGATTTTACTGTTTTTAATTCATGATGCCTCCAAAAAAAAGGAAATCTCCAGAGAGGCCTGCATCTTCAAAATTCCTTGAAAGCTCTAGGCCCCATGTAAACAATGCAAAGGAAAGAACTTCATCAGTTGGTTTGCCCAGTGTTATTCCAAACTCTACACGCCGGGTGAGCTTTGCACCTACCCTGCCTTCCATGAAATCTTCTCAGGATATTGGAGACTCTAGAATCTCTCTGAAGACTCTTTTAAATGCTATTAAAAACATGGAGGGAAGACTGGAAGGCAAAATAGATATTCTTGCCTCAAGACCATTAATAGGTGATGACTCACCTACTTTTCTTAAACGGGATTCGGTAAGTAAAGACCATAAATTGAATCTTAAGGAAATTTCGGATTTATACAAGATTGAAGAAAAGTTCTAAAAGTCCAGAAAAATAATGTTGGAAGTATGAGTAACAAGGAAATTAGTTTCTTCACAAATGGGAAAAACTAACAATGTAGATAAAAAATATCATTCTGGCTATCACCTAATTTTTGTTTTGGACACAAAAATACCAAATTTGGCTTAACAGTAACCACGTAGTTTTGTGGGTTTTTTTTCAATCTAATTTTTTTTTTTTTAATTCAAATTTCTACCTAACCTTAACATTTGAGCTAAAATATTTTGAAGCCTGATTTTAAAATAGAAATACATTAATAGAAGCCCCAAGAACTTGAACAATGGAAATTATTTTCCAAAGAAAACTTATTAAGGCATCCATTTTTGCTTGATATTTAAAAATAGAAAGTCTTATAACTTGTCTTTAGGGTGGACTACTATTTATATCATTTCTGTAAACATTTTTGCTAATGGCATTTTCGTATTTTTATTTATCTTATAAATGCTGGTAAAGTTTAGAAAACTATATTCTTCCTTTTGTACAAACTTTTATAGAACAAAATCCAATAGGTTATAAGAACTTATAAGTTGACATCCTTTGTATTATTCTGATCTTTACCAAAAAAGGTAAAGTATTTCAAATGTTAAAGGTTAAAACTTTAAGGAAGTGTAAGAATTTTGAGAAAGATGTGGGGAAAAGACATTTTCCATTGTTGCTCTTGGGAATGTAAAATGGTACAATTTGGCAAGTATTTATCAGAGCTTTGACCACACAATTGTACTTTTAGGACTTTTCCCTAGAGATGTGCTAACTTTTACACATGCCATGTATACAAGGTTACTGAGTGCAGTATTACTTGTTAATAGCAAAAGACTGGCAGTACCAAAAATTCAACAAAAAGAAACTGGCTAAATAAATAATGGTGTATCCATAATTTGGAATACTCTTTCAAGATACATTTATCATTAGGTTAAAAAAATAAGATTCAGAAGAGTATATATTTTACCATTTGTATGCAAAAGAAGAGGGTATAAAGAATATATACATATGCATTCATTTGTATATGTATAGAATATCTCCAAAATGAAGCACAAGAAACTGGTAACATTATTTTTGAGGAAGGAAACTGGGTGGCTGGGAGATTTTTCACTTTACCATTTGTACCTTTAATAATTTATACCTTAAAAATAATGTGCATGTGTTAATCATTCAGCATAATTAATTTTATAAACAATTCATTTTCAACGAAAGTGAAAAGCAGAGAAAAGATAGTCTTTTCAACAAACTGTGCTGGAAAAATTGGAACAATTGGATATCCATATGCAAAAAAAAAAAAAAAAAGAACTTTGATCCATACCTCACAATATATATGAGAATTAACTCAAAATGGATCATAGACCAAAATGTAAAATCTAAAACCATTAGATTTCTAGAAGAAAATATCAGTGAAAACCTTTGTGATATTGGGAAGGGCAAAGATTTATTAGATTTGACATAAAAACACGACCCATAAAAGAAAAGATTGATAAATTAGACTTTATCAAAATTAACATCTCCTCTTCAAAGACTTTAAGAAAATAAAAAGACAAGCTATAGACTGGGAGAAAATATGTGCAAATCACATATCTGATAAAGGCCTTGTCTCCAGAATGTATAAAAAGCTCTCAAAACTCACAAATCAACCCAATAAACAGAATGAGCACAGTATTTGAACAGATACTTCACCAAAGAAGATATATGGATAGTAAATAAGCACTTGAAAAGATGTTAAACATCAATCATTAGGGAAATACAAAATAAAACCACAATGAGATAGTACCACACACCTAATAGAATGCCCAAAATTTTAAAAATGATCATGCCAATTGTTAGTAAGGAAGTAGAGAAACTGGAACTCTCATACACTGCTGTAGAGAATATAAAATGGTACAACTACTTTGGAAAACAGTTTGGTAGTTTAAGAATAAAACATACTACTACCATATTACACATCCATTCCACCCCTAAGTTTTTGCCCAAGAGAAATGAAAGCATATGTCCACACAAAGACTTGTACACAATTGTTCACAGCAGTTCAATTTGTAATAGTTCAAAATTGCAAACAACTCAAGTATCCATTAGCAGACGACTGGATAAGTAAATTGTGGTGTATACATACAATAGGCTACTACTCAGCAATAGAAAGGAATTAACTATTAATACATGTAACAACATGGATGACTCTCAAAGTAATTATACTGAATGAAAGAAACTATTTTAAAAAGGGCACATATTCCATTTACTTAAAATTCTAGAAAATACCACTGTGACAGAAGACAGATTAGTGATTGCTGTGGGGGGAGGTGTGGTACAAGGAGAGACAGAAGGGTGTTATTTTGAGTATAGTTTCAAGGTGTATATGTATGCCAGAATTTACCAAACAGTGCACTTGAAATACATGCAGCTTATTGTATGTCATTATATCTTATAAAGCTGTTAAAGAATAGTATGAAAGTATTATCTACTTTTAAATTATTTTTTAATGTTTAAAATATGGCAAAACTATAGAGACAGATTAGACTTTGCCGGGGGGGGAGGAGGGGAGGAGTGTTACAAATACAAAGAGGTACCATAAGGGAGTTCTTTCATGGCAGGGGTTCTTAACCTTTTTTTGTTCCACGGACCCCTTTGCCAGTCAGGTGAAAACCACAGACCCCTTACTAAGTCCACACTATACTGTGTATTTTTTCATAAATATATCACACCTGCACCAACACATCCCCACAAGAATAATGTTTTTTTGAATTTTCAATTCAAGCTCAGCTCACGGACCCCCTGAAATCTTTCCATGGACCCCTTGGGGGGTTCTTGAACCGCTGGTTAAGAGCCCCTGTTTATGATGATGGAACAGTTCTGTATCTTGACTGTGTTGGAGGTCACACAAATAATATACATGGGATCAAATTGTTTAGAACTACATACACTTACACAAAGGCAGGTTAAAAAAATGGTGGAAACTGAATAAATTCTGTAGTCTATATAATCTGGCTAACAGAAATGTATCAATGTCAATTTCCTGGTTTTAATACTGTGCTACCGATGTATAAGATGTCACCATTAGAAGAAAGATTAAAGGTACATGGGACTCTGTATTATTTTTGCAACATCCTGTGAGTCCATAATTATTTCAAAATAAAAGTTTTTAAAGAGTAATATTTAAAATATTAATGATCATTTGAAATGATTGTGTGGATCTACTTAAAGCCTGAGACCACCTCTGGACCCAAGAAGTTATTGATCCCTGTGTCTCCAGTTAATAAAAGTGCTCTGACATGAAATGGTGACAAAATAAGATTCTAATACTTGTATAAATAGGATTCATTCTGCTCTAATACTACTTTCTTGACAGTATTTAGTACTTATTCATCTTTGCTTTTGTTATTCATATTAACTCATGCATTTAAGTTATATTTTCAAAAGGACGCTAATTCCATGATAATCAATTTCTTCCCCATCTTATATCTCAGTTTCATATGTAGACTTATTTAGCCTATCCCTTTGCTAGTCTTTAGTGAAGATTGATTACCCATGATTGTTCACACAGATATTTTTGTTGTTTGGTTTTTTCCTTTAAAAGGATAGGCAGCTAATAAAATTAATTTTTATTTATAGTATAAACATGTTTAAACATTATAAATTTGGTTTCTGAATTGCTGTCTAATTCTAACTGCTGAATCATTGCATTTTAGAAGTTACTTAGCATTTTCTTTTTTCTTCTAAGGTGAAATCCATTCTTGAAAAGAACGAAGAGGAGCTTTCCCGAGCAGTGAGGTGCCGTGATGCAGCCCTGAAAGAGAGTCAGAAATTGAAAGGGGATCTCGAGATTTTAGAGGACAGGGAGAACAAGAAGGCAAGGCATCAGTTCTTTCTGGAAGTCTATTACTGAGAGGGGGCACTCATGAAATCTTTCACCAAGCCAATTCTTTAATTTTTTGTTACTATTAACAACATTAATTTAAAAAAGAATGAAGATTGATCAGCGAAGGAATTATTTTCCATAGAAAAAATAACTTTAGAGTAGCTTTAAAATATTTCCCTTAAAAATACATTATTTCACTCCCAATGTTTTTTAACTTCCTGTCTTAAAATAATCAAAGGAAAAGTCCTAATTTTTTCTGTTGAAATACATTTGACCTTGGTAATAATAACCTGCCTACTTATGTTTTATTCACATGATAAAACATTTGATTTCATTTTAAATTAAATCACTAAATGTTCTCTATTTAACAGCGGGTATGATCAGTGGAGCAGAGGTCACATCCCAGATTTCTTGAGAGCAGATGCTAAATTTTGCCTTTCTGAAGAGGACTATGAGTTACATCATTCTTCAGCTTCTAGTTTCTCTTATAGCCGTTTTATCCTCAATAATTCTACTGGGTTTCAGATGTGTGCCTCTCCCCTCCCACTGGTCTACTTCACCATCTTAAGACAGCTTAGCAGGGCCAGAACAGCTCTCTGTGTTTCCAACTGATATACGCACTGTGTCCTGACAATGGTTGGGAAGCACTGTATGGTTCACCAGAGGATCTATGGTCTGATTTTCTTTTTCTCAAAGTCATAATAACTTAAGAAATAAAATAAAAATAGGGTTTAATTATTCCTCTTAGCATTCTGTCATGCCTGGTTTCCATACTCTTTCCTAGGACTAATGGGACTCAGAAGCTGAATGAGAATGATCAGAAAGGATCAAATATCTTCATTTTGTTTCATTTTCTACTAGGTGGGAAACTTTCAGCGACAATTGGCAGAGGCTAAGGAAGACAACTGCAAAGTTACAATCATGTTGGAGAATGTGCTGGCTTCTCACAGTAAGATGCAAGGTGCTCTGGAAAAAGTGCAAATAGAGCTTGGGCGGAGAGATTCAGAGATTGCAGGCCTCAAAAAAGAAAGGTACCTGAGATTATTTTTCTGTCCTTGCTTTTGCTGATTGTACTAAGGAGCAGTGTGCAGTCAGAAAGAGAAGTCATTTTATATAGCTTCCTTTGTAAAAGATTAGTAACTGGTATTTTAAAAAGGAAAACTCAAATTAGAAATGAACATGATTTTCAAAAATTCAAAATTCCCATATTATGTAGTGATGTGAAGGAGCATATATCCTAGAAATTAATCTGATTTATTGCTGTTTTACCCTTGCTGTTTTCCACACCATTTAAATCTAATTCTGCCCTTGGGTCTACAGAATAGTAATTGTCAAAAGAATTGAAGCTAGATGCCTACTTTAGTTTGAATTAATTATACATTTATTTGTGTCCTATTTCAAGACTAAGAATTATTTTAGTGAATCATTCTGAGAACTATTTTTAGCCAAGTTTTACAAGTTAACTCCTTCTTTGAATAAGTTTCAAAAATTACATAAAAGTTTCCCTTTTAGGTTAAAGAACAAATGGTTTGAAATTAAGAGGGCCTTTAAAAGTATATTATATTGTGTGTGTTAGTGATGCATATTACTTCTATATTAAGAACAAGGGAATTTTATTTTCTTCATTGTGTTTATCTTTATTTTCTACATTTTAAATGTGCACTACCATTAAATTTTATAATACCAAGGGGATAGTATTAAAAATATTGCTTACTGGGAGTAGGTGTAGCTCAGTGGTTTTAGCACCTACTTCTCATGTACTATGTCCCGGGTTCAGTCCCCAGTACCTCCTAAAAAAAAATTGCTTACTATTCACAAAAAATTCTATGTATTTAGAAGGAAAAACATCTCAAAAGCAAGCTGATCCATATATAGGTGACTTTTTTTTTACTAGTGATATATTTTTACTTTTATACTTAAAAGTACTAGCCTATAGGTTAATCAGCAATATGTATTGAGAACCTAATGTATCAAGCCAAATCAAATCATAGATGGGACAAGTAATCCCTAGGAGCCTTAGTTTTCTAATTAGGGAGAATATGTTTGAAGTTGAGGCTACTAATTATCATCTAACTCTCAGATATTCTGAGCATATGTGGGCTACTACATAATGATATTTGAGCTTCTCGTAAGGGTGTCCTATAACTCCCAAGGTGGTACCATTCCTGGGTGATTCTTTACTATAGTCATTCTTTTTGTGCTTTTCATTTTTAGGTCTCTAAATCATCAGAGGGTACAGAAGCTAGAAGCAGAAGTGGACCAGTGGCAGGCCAAAATGCTTGTTGTGGATGCCCAGCACCAGAGTGAGGTAGAGGTCAGGTTTTTACAGATGATAATGTTGAGATTTGAGATATTGGTTTACACTTCTGTTTTAGAAAAATGATGTGAAACAATCAGGTAAATTTTCCTTTCATTCAATGACAGTGACAAATTTACAATTGGGAAATAGGCTTGTAGTCTTACAGTGAGTCAACTTAATTGGCAAACCAGGACAATTTAATTTTCTTTATCTTATATGGTCCATATTCCTTCCATTTATTAATGCATAAATGATTGCAGAAGTTAAAGGGCTTAGAAAATAACTTGTAACCTCAGTCAGAAGTAGCTAGAATGATCCCACTATTAATGAGACACACACACACACACACACACACAGGTTTGCTCATGGATGGATGCACACACATGATTATATATCCACACAGATGCATATGTATCAAATGCAGATGGATATTTCATATAAATGAGATTGTATATAGAAGATATACAAGGGACCAGAAAGTCTTAGGACCAGGAAGGGGGATTTTAACTAATTTAAAATTTTTAAAGTTAGGATAAATTCAATTTGCTCTATTTTCCAAAGCTCTGTAGTGACCAACTGAGCATATTCTTCCTTTTGTCTTCAAAGAGTCTCTCAAGCAATGTCTATAATAAGTTCTTCTGGTATCTGGAATCTTTGGTTCTGGTTCCAACTAACTGTTGTTTCAATGGTACTTGATACAGTTTAAGGAATGAGCATGTAGGTTAGGAACTTCTTGCATCTTTTACAGGGAAATTAAAAATATTCTTCTCTCTTTCAGATGGAGCCTCTACAAAAAGCTCTAGAAGTAGCTAGAGAAGACAACAGGAAATTGGCTATGAGCCTAGAGCAAGCACTTCAGACAAATAATCATCTACAAACAAAGCTTGATCATCTTCAAGAGAAACTAGAAAGCAAAGAACTTGAGCAACAGAATTTGGAAACCTTCAAGTAAGGGCAGTATAATCACAGTGAAATTAGGGAGAGTAAGTTTGGCTCATTCACATAAACTAGTTAAACCTTTTTCTCCTACTTTGAACTGGTACTCCCAGGAGAGCCGTGTTGAGGAACCAAACATAGCTAAGCAGCAGCAGATAATAGCTTTCTGGGGTGTGTTCACTTGGCTCTCCTTTTCAGCTCTTCCCTTATCCAGTACCAAGCTGCTGCTTCACCAAAATTTAAAGAACACTGGTTGCAAGGGACATTTACATATTTCTGCTAAGGCGTGTCTATCAGCAGCTTATGTGCCCTTGAAAGGTATTATTTGGATAAGGAATAACAGCAGCCAAGAACTTTATTTTCTCATTTCCAGGAATGGGATGACTCCAAATAAAGAGATGGGAAATCATTAATTATAAATATGGAGTTAGTAACATTCCATGGAAATGTATGCCCAAGGGAAATGCAATGTGGGCATAAATCTTTTTTTTTTTTTAATCCACAATTTTATTTATTTACTTTTCAATAAGTTTAAATCCTTGAGGGGTACAGCATCACACGGATTTGGTGCCCACTGGCCTTAGCTGGAAAGTTGCTTTAGAATTTAGCATGAACCATGCCACTATTTCCATGGCCACGAGTTACCTTTCCCCTGGTCTTGTTAGGTTTGCCACCAGGAGTCACTGTGTTGTTTTTGCTTTGTACACATAAGGACATCTCTTGCCCAAATAGAATTCAGTTTCATCTCGGGCATAAATGCCTTCAGTTTTTGTTTTGTTTTTTTTTTAAAGATTTTATTTTTTTAAATTTATTTATCCCCCCCTTGCTGCTTGTGCTCTCTGTGTCCATTTGCTGTGTGTTCTTCTGTGTCTGCTTGTCTCCCTTTGTCGCATCATCTTGCTGCACCTGCGTGGGCCGTCAGCTCGCCTCACAGGCAAGCTTGCCTTCACCAGGAGGCCCCGCGAATCGAACCCAGAGCCTCCCATATGGTAAACGGGAGCCCAACCAATTGAGCCACAGCCACTTCCCTGCCTTCAGTTTTAAGAAGACCTGTGTGCTCCCTCTGGTTCCAGAGCCCCCACCTATGGCCAGCAAAAGTGGCTTTAGACCACAGCCTTCCAGACATATTTGCTGTTTTAGAAGTCCTGTTCCCAGCAGGCCCATTATTTGCTCCCAAACTTCAGCAGCTGGAGCTCTACTTACCTCCACAGGCTCCAAGATGGTGGTTTATTCTTTTCAGTTATTGAACATGTTGGTATAGCAAAAAAAGTATAATCTAAAGCAAAGAGAGGATATTTTTCATATGTCATCTGTGCAAATATTATATGCTGGTGAAATGTTGCTGGCTAAAGATTATTCAATATTAGTTGAAACAAGGTTGTATTTATATAGGAGTTAGGGGTGTCATTAAAACACCTTTCAATATCAGGTCAGGTAGTTACAGTTTAGATGGTTGTTAGTTGTTCCAAACCCTGAAAATTCATAAAAATCCTTTAGGTGACCACCAAATGAAGTCCCTCCAACTAATGCCAAAAAAAATTTTTAAACAGGTCATTTGTGGGAAAAGGATGAGGTGAGACCTCCTGTGTTATCTCCTGAAATTATATGCAAAATTGTACTTATCAGTGCATACACCCAGAAAGAAAGAACAAGTTTTGGAGGTTATGCTGCAGACATGTTGAGTTTGAGGTGGAATTATTTAATAGACTGTTAGAAATGTAGGACTAGTTCTGAAAAGAGGATAGGACTTGGAATTCATCTCTATAAGGTGAGAGTTAAAGCCTTGGAGTGGGTTAGATAGACTGCCACAGAAGAAGCATAGAGAAAGAAGTAATGTCAGAACCCTGGGATCCACTATGTTTCAGGAGAAGGAACAGAAGCCAGAAAGGAGCCAGAAAAGCATTCAGGGAGGCAGAGAAGGAATCAGGAATATGTAGTAACAACAATGGTAAATATGAATGTGTCCGATGCTGCAGAGTCAAAGAGAATGAAACCAGAAAAAACCATTGGATTTTTCAACTGGTATCTATTGATAATCCTCCAGATAGCCAGTTTCCATGGATATAGATGATTACAAAGAATAAGTGACTGATGAGGAAATACAGGCAAAGAAGATCAGATAGCAGCTTAAGGGCATAATATGAAGAAACTTTATTCTGTTGCTATCTTGTTTTTAAGATGGGAGGTACTGGCCCACAATGAAATAAGGTTGGATGGAAATCAATTGAACTGGAGAAAAAAGAGAGAGCAGAGTGGAAGGGTTAAAATGAGGTTGGGCATTTCTTCCTCTCAGACAGAAGAAGGAGAAGATGGGTGACTATTCAGAGGACTGTTGAGATAGCTGATGGTAGATGGTCTAATATTTTCCTTAGAAGAAAATAGGAGTTGATGTTTGGGTTGGAGGGAAAAGTAGAAGCTTGAGGAGAAGAAGGGAAATTAGAATTTGAATTTAAAGACTGTTTGATAGCAGCTAACACTTATTTATTATGTGTACACTATGGTCAGGTACTGTGCTAGTACTTCATGAGCATTATTTCCACATTACCTTGACTCAAGGCTGGTAGATATTACTATTCCCATTTTACAGATAAGGAAACAGGCATAGAAAGAGGGTGTACCATCCCCAAGATTACACATCATCTTATTAGAGCTGGGATTTGGATCTAGGAAGCGGTAGGCTCACTCCAGAATCCATAGTCTTAATCACTTTGCTATATAAAAGCATAATAAATTTGAAGACAATTTAGAAAATTAAGAAAATCAAAATACAGTACTGTACAAATAATGGCGTTGTTTCTTTTATCTCCCTGTATTTTGTCCAGTTTTCAGAATGGGGTAGGTAATGGGAAAGAGTATGGGAATGTAATAAATAACAAGCCATAATTATCTCCAATGACTTCAGGATCTTCCATCCTTTTATGATTCACCGCATGCCTTTGGGACAGATGTCAGCAAAATTTTAGAGGTGATGAACCAAACTTCATTAATATGTTTCCCTTTTTGAGTGGGGACAACAGTTGCAATTACTACCTACAGGTACCATCTACAGAAGCCAATACAGAATCCATTAGTGGAGGCAATTTTAGAAACACATAAGAGACATGGACATACAATCCAAAACAGAGAAGAGAAAGGAGGCGAAAGAGGTAAAAGGAAGAAAATTTCAATGGCAGGTTAAGCGCCTCCTACCCTTTGAAAAATACTAATAACTTATGAGGGAGGCACAAATTAAGACTTTATCAGCAGATAAGAGCTCGAAAAAAAACTAGCAATTGTTTAAATCCATTTGGCTTTACCCTTTTTGGGGAGCACGTAGTCCTCTCCATACAAACACAAAACATTTTGCATATCAGTTCAGGCATCCTCAGAAGCCTAACCTTGGATCCTGACCAAGGAACCCAAGTTAAGAATGCTTATCTAATATAAGCTTAAAACTTCAGAAGTGAATAGCTGATAGCAAAAAGACATGGCATTTTCTATGTAACATTTATGTAATCCAAATATCTTTTAAAAAATTAAAAATTAAAAAAAAAAGAACTCAGTAGCCATGCAAAGACCAATAGCAACAACAAAAAAAGACACAGCAAAGATCCAAGATGATGGAATATGATGCTTCAGGGCTCTGTCCACCCCACACAGAAGCTTTGAACAACCAGCAAGAACTTACAGAAACATCTTTCCCAAAGATCCAGAAAACAGTTAAAGGACTATAGTAATTGGGCAAGCACTGACTCAAGAAAAGGACTACTTAAAAGTGGTAGGATCTTCTGGCATCCTGGCTGACTACTTCCCTACCCCTTACCAGCTTGGTGCAGAATTGGCCTATGCTCTCTGTATGGATCCATGGCCCCAGTTCTAGAAGGAGCATAGTAACACTCATGCTCATACTGGGAGCTTATATGAATGACCCAATCTATCTGGTGGTGGCCAGAGGCACTCATCATCCCAAAACTTTCCATGTGTATAGAAGGCAACCTACAGGTCTTTCCTACAAAACACTGTGGAGGAGCAGTCAAGTTGTGTGCTGCCTGGAGCAAGGAATTGTTGGCTGTAAGACATACAGTGCAGTGCCCAGACCTGTGAAGAAACTATTTCCTAGGCGAAAGGGGGGCATTTGGAATCACATAAACAGGAATCCTAGGGCCACACATACATGCCCAAGACAAGACACCTGTGCAGAAAGGATCAGGGAGGCCCCTACACTTTGGCCTGGAGCTATTCTCTAAACTCATTGCATGGGTAAGCTCTGAAGGAGAGCACTTGCACAGGTAAATCTGCAAAGACTAGTAAGGGTTTTTGGTTTTTGTTTGTTTTTGTTGTTAGCTCTTAGCAATCAAGAAAAGTTCTGTCTTAACTCTAGCTGGATACAGCTTAAGAGACAACTCAGAATCTAAATTCCAGTGATAACACATTAAAATAACAAAATGTCCAGGTTTCAACGAAAGGTCACAAAACATACAAAGAAAAAGGAAGCAACGGCCCAGGCAAAGGATTATTATTATTAAAGCATTAGAAACCACCAGTGAGGAGGACCAGACCTGAGACACACCAAATCATTTTTTAAATGGCCCTAAATATGTTCAAAGGGCTAAAGGAAACTATGGGCAAAAAACTAAAGGAGATCCGGAAAGGGATAGATGAACACAGAGAATATCAATAGATGAAAATTATGAAAAAGGAACCAAACAGAGCTGAAAACCACAGCACCAGAAATTAAAAATCCCCTAGAGGGGTTCAACAGCAGGTTGGAGTTGACAGAACAGAAGAAATAATCAGATAAGACAATTGAAATAATTCAGTCTGAGGAGCAGAAGGAAGAATGCCAAAGATAAAGAGAGAATTCTGAAAGCCACAAGAGAAGCAACATATCACATACAACAGAGCCTCAATAAGGTTAAGTGCCTATTTCTCATCAGAAACCATGGAGGCAAGAAGGCAGAGGGATGACATTTAACGTGCTGAAAGCAAAAAAAAAAAAAAAAAAAATTGCCAACCATGAATTCTAGCAAAACTATCTTTCAAAAATCACAGAAAGATTCCCAGATAAACAAGAGAGTTCATCTCCACTAGACTGGCCCAACAAGAAGAGATGATATATCCAAGCTGCGTGAAGAAATAAAAATCCCCGGTGAGGGTAATGACATGGGTAAATATAAATGCCAGTACTACTGTATTTTTGGTTTGTAACTCCACTTGTTACTTCTTACAGGACCTAAAAGGCAAATGCTTAAAAGGTAATGATAAATCAGTGGATTTGGATTCATAATGGATAAACAGTAATTTGTGACAAGAACTACATACAGTAGGGAGACAAAAGGGTGTGGGAACATTAAGTTATTCGTGTTCTTAGGAAATGTATATGGCAGTGTTAAGGGTTCAAGGAGCATGATGTATATAACCTACACTTGATGTACAGAAAATGTATTGATAATTAGACAAAGAGACGGATGGATGGATGGATGAATAGATAGCATTATACGGCAAATGTGACAAAATGTCAGAATTTTGATGTAATCTGGGTCTCTGGGGGGATAAGGGTATGTTAGAGTTCTCTGTATGGGGTTTGTATTATTTTTCTAACTGTCCTGTAAGTTTGAAAGTATTTCAAAATAAAAATTTTTAAAAAGACATGACAAAGTAAAAACAAGTATCTCTTTTATGGTAGAGTTGCTTCCTCTAATATTTTTCCTTCCATGAGTTTTTCACTCTTTGGTTGGATCTCCTTATTTAGAATTTGTTTTTTTAACACTCCAAGTAAATGCATATTTTTCTGGCTTTCTGTTAATGAGCTCTGTATCAGTGAGGTTCACCTGGTGACCGAACTGCTTCTCTTTTGTAAATCACTCGTCTTTGGAGAGTTGTGTACTTCCTTTGAATCTTTCTTACCTTCAAAGATCATTTCTAAAAGTGATTTGTCATCTGTCTTCAAAACAGGGAACAGATGGCTGAAGAATCCAAAATGGAAGCTGAATTGCATGCTGAACGCATAGAAGCTCTAAGGAAGCAGTTTCAAACTGAGAGAGAAACTGCAAAGAAAGCAACACAACGGGAAACATCTGAGGTATGGAGTCAGTGATAAAAAATTTCTCTAGATGAATGCCTTTTAAGAGGAAGTCAAGTAAAGAAGTTCACAATGGCTGCAGTGTTCTTTGGCTTCTCTAGTCCCCCTCAGACCTGCAAGCCAGATGCAACTGACCCACCTCTGTGCTATTTGTAAAGCAACACACAGGAAAATAGTTTCTGATAAACAATTTGTCTGCCCAGAAAAGAATGTTTTTACATCATAGAGTGGAAACCAAGTGATAGAGGAATAAGTAGACTGCCACCTGATAAGACAGGCACAAAATCACCTGCC
The DNA here is from genome assembly GCA_029593785.1 of Cabassous unicinctus. Taxonomy (NCBI): domain Eukaryota; kingdom Metazoa; phylum Chordata; class Mammalia; order Cingulata; family Chlamyphoridae; genus Cabassous; species Cabassous unicinctus. Next base: position 22,015 of record JAQZBX010014798.1, read on the forward strand.
TCCTCAATTCACTTAATTAGCATTCATTATGCACTACCTCCTCCTAAGAGGCACCTATAAAACCAGTAGAAGATATGGCCTATGCTTTGGTGTGTGCTAAATGAACCCTTGTTTAATTGTGACACGAGACAAGTAGGGAAAACATCAGAGGACCTCTGTTGGATAGCTAGAGGCTGTGTACAATTCTGAAGGAATTCAAAGTAAGGGAAGGTTCACTGTACGCTGATTAGAGTGAAAGAAAGGAAGCTTAATGAAAGTATAGGATTGAGACTGGTAAGATGGCAGGGCTGGACACCCCATATAAGAGGTGAGCAGAGCTCAACTGCAAAAATAAATAGGACATGTAAGCAAATGAAAAGGAGCCTCTGTTGATTGGAGCGGAAACTGTGGGAAAGGTCCAAAGAAGAGTGGGTTAAGGGTAAATGGTGAGCTGGTAGGTGGCCTTGGCCTCCAGAATTCTGGATGTGATCATTAGGTAAAAATGGAGCACTAGAGATTTCTGAGCAGGGACGTGGTATGATATGAGCACAATTTTAGGAAAGTTAATGTGACAGCAGTGTGTAATGGACAAGATGAAGAAAGTTTGGAGGCGTGGAGACTCAAGAAAACTATAACAAATTAAATCAGAAAGCCACTTTAATAGAAAAATCACCAAACAGAAAATGTCCTACAGTGAGCAAAGAGGAGGAAGGAATTAAAATAATTCTAAGACTTGGTTGGGATGGCTGATCTATAATACATTTAGCAATTATAATTGACAGAGAACATTCACAAAATCAAATTCAACTAATGACAGAACAATTTAGTAAATTGAAAAGAACTGTCTAAATATAAATATGTTATAAAAACTAAATTCTGGGGGCGGATGTGGCTCAAATGGTTGGGCGTCCGTCTGCCATATGGAGGGACCTGGGTTCGATCCCCAGGACCTCCCGGTAAAATAAAAACATATACAGAAGGCGTATGGGCTGCCAGGCTCTGTGTGCCGGTGAGCCGCCAGGCCCCGGGAGCCAGGCAGCAAGATGATGACATAACAGGAGAGAGACACGGGAGAGACAAGACGAGATGCTCCGAAAACCAGGAACCAAGGTGGCGCAGGTGGCAGAACACCTCTCTCCTACATCGGAAGTCTCCAGGATCAAATCCTGGTGAAGACTGGAGGAGGAGGATGAGAAGAGATGGCAGCAAATGGACACAAAAAACAGCAAAAACGGGGAAGGCGGGGTTTAAAATGGATAAAGTAAATAAATATTAAAAAAAAAAAACTAAATTCTGGGAAACGGATGTGGCTCAAGCAACTGGGCTCCCATCTATCATATAGGAGGTCCAAGGTTCAATTCCCAGGGCCTTCTGGTGAAAGGCAAGCTGTCCCATGTGGAGTACTGGCCCATGCGAAGAGCTGGCCCATGTAGAGAGCTGGCCTGTGCAGGAGAACTGGCCCCCGCAGAGAGCTGGTGCAGCAAGATGATGCAACAAAAAGAGACACAGCAGACCAGGGAGCTGAGGTGGCGCAAGAGATTGAGCACCTCTCTCCCACTCCAGAAGATCCCAGGATCGGTTCCCAGTGCCACCTAAAGAGAAGACAAGCAGACACAGAAGAACACACAGAGCAGACAGCGAGCACAAAACAACCAGGGGGAGGGGGGGGGCACAAATTTAAAAAAAACAACTAAATTCTGTGGGGAACAAAAAGATGCAGTGAAATGTAGAATTGTACCTTAAGTCAGAAATACTTGCTCAGAATACTTAGAAAATGTAAAACATTTTAACAAGGATCAGTAACAATTGTGAATTTGTGAGAGCAAGAGAACAGTGAACATATGACATCAGTGGAGAAGTTAGCCACAGGGTACACTGAGGTGCATTGTTTAGGAGCCTGCTTGGCTTCAGAGTGCCACACACCCAGAAGACCAGCTGTAGTCATATTAGCTGTGTGTTCCTTTTCTAGCTACATAAGTGACTTAACTTCTGAGTTGGAGTTTCCTCAATCTTAAAATGGAAATCATCACAACTACTTTTCAGGTTTGTTTTGAGGATTAAATTGGAATTTATATGTAAGCTAATGATCACAGTGCCTGGAACATAATAAGTACAAAGTAAATGATAGTTGTTACGACTTACCCAGTTTTAGACACAGCTGTGATTGAGGTAACAGTGAAACATCTAACAAGAAGTTAGTTGGATGGTAATAAAAGGCTAAACTATGATGTGAAATTAGAGCTCTAGAGACATCTAGACACTATAGGCAGGGCATAGAACCCCAGGAAATTGGCACCCATCGGTGGACCTTACCTTGGAATATATGATAACCCATCTCCCCGCCCCCATGTATCAGAGTTAGACTCATATATACTTTTCCTGAACATGGTTATTCTGCCCCATTTATTTGAACCTATAATTAGCACTATATACATTAAATATATGCCCCAGAGACTTAAATCTTCTGGCTGTTCATATGCTGGGTGAGCCCTGAATCTCAGCAGAGTTGCAGCCAGCACCTACTCTCCAGTTGATCAGACTCACCCAGGACAACTAACAAAATGTGAATGATGGACAACACCCATCCCAAAAAACAGTGTCTACAACTGCAAGCAAGACAGTTCCATCCATCTGCCCACGGAATCTAAGCCCCCTCTCAATCAAAACCAGAGTGGGCATCACCATTCCAAAATCCTCAAGCTAGAGGAACAAACAAACATAAGGGGGGAATGCAACTATGTACTATTAAAGTAGACATTATTATTCTAGCAATAGAAGAACTTTTACCATTGATATAAAGACAGTGGTCACCAGAGGTTCTGAGGGGAGGGAGAGGGAAGGATAGGTGTAACATGGGGCATTCTGGGGACATTGGAATGGTTCTGCATGACATTGCAATGATGGATACATTTTGTCAAAACCTATACAGTTGTGCAGTGCAAAGTGTAAAATATAATGTAAACTACTGACCATGGTTAGTAGCAGTGCTTCAGTATGTGTTCATCAATTGTAACAAATGTACCACACTAATGGAAGATGTTGTTAATGAGGGAAAGTGGGGTGTGGGCTTAATATGGAAATCCCCTATATTTTCAGTGTAACATTTATGTAATCTAAAGGGCCTTTAAAAATAAAGGGAAAAAAAAAAAACTTCCAGTAACATGGAGATATACCAAATGAGAATTGTAAATATTCTGGTACATTTTAAATGCTTACATTTAACACATTAGCAATTTCAAAAAATAAAATGAAATATGTTCTGCTCTTCAAAAAGAAAAAAGAAATTAGGATCTGAAGGAAAAAAACTAGGATAGAGAGAAAAGGTACAAAGAGTCTGGACTTGATTCTTTGATGTGTTAGACATTGCCAGCCCCAGACAACACCATGTTCCTATCTTCTCCCTTCTCAGCTGCCTTTTCTTCCTAAAATTCAAGTGACACTGATTTACGGCACCATGAGGAGGAAGGGGCTTGTAAAATTCTTCAATCACTATGCTCTTTTTCCACTAGAGAAATGTATTAAAATCCTTAAAAATCAAAAGCAGTATTATAAAAAAAAATAAATGCAATGATGGTAAATAACTGGTTAGTATATAGAGAGACTACCATATAATCTCTTTTCACTTCTCCAGACATTAGTCAGATAGGAGTGACAGAAAGGAAGAGAAGAGCTTATAGCATGATAATTATTGAGCAATTACTGTGTGCCAAACTCCACAATCTTTCTATATATTATCTTATTTCATTTAACTGTTAAAAGAATCACTCATACAAGGTATGTTGTATATGTACTGTTCATTTGAGGAACCTGAGGCTAAGGGAAGTAAATTACCCCAAATCCCTTGGCTAATATGTGGTGAAGCAGGGATTTGAATTTGGGGGTGTCTGACTCCAGAGCCATGTTCTTAAAAAGAAAATGATGAATATACATTTACATTCTTTAATCCCAAATGATTTTGTTGTTTAGGGTTTTAAAATTGTGAAAATCTCACAGTGCTCTTCTGGTAAACATAAACAGTTTCAAACAGCGACATTAGACAAGACCACTATGTGACCATGATGGACCAGGACGAAACCGAGCCCACTTCACAGTCATGTACACACACAGACAAAACATGAACATTGTCCAAGCCACAAAATGCCAACTGTCCCCCTCTGCTAGCTTGTAAAAGGAATTGCTGCTGCTTTACCAATTGCAGCTGGAATCTTGCTCTAGTCTGGCCTCCTTAGAGAGAAGATTTATTAAGATACCAATCATAGAATCATTTCTGCTTTCTGACAGTACACAATCCTGAGCAAACCCACACTTCCTTTAACCCACCCCCAAATCAACTAACAAGTGCAAATCTGATAGTAAGGTCCTTCTAACACTCTCTTGCTGAAATGCCCCCAAGGTTCCATGGTACTTTTTTTTTTCTCCACTACAAATTCAATTTTTATTCAACTAAAATAAAATTTGTGAAAACCACTTGAACTGTTGGCTCCATAAATCTGCTTAATTGGATATCATTATTGCCTCACTTGTCTTTTTTAAAAGAAAGATCCAAGAAGAAAATATCGTGACAGAACTAAACATTAACCTCTCTTTCTAAAAGGAAGGTACAAATGTTCTAATTTTTCCTGTGTGTTGCACAGCTGAAGAAAGCCCTTGACGAAGCCAACTTCAGATCAGTGGAAGTGTCCCGGACCAACCGAGAACTGCGACAAAAAATAACGGAGCTGGAAAAAACACTGAACAGTAACAAGGAGAAAATGAAGAACCAAAAGGCTCAAATTAAACACCACTTGTCAGCCAAGGCGAATAATGCTCAGAATATAGAGAGGATGAAGGTTATAACAGAAGCCCCTCACTTCCTTCGTATCCGTGAGGACACAGGCGGTTGGTGGTGCCCGGAGAGGAGAGGTTTCAGAGCACCAAGAGCAGCATGAGTTGCTCTGGCAATTATAGCTACCACTGGGAGTGGGCAGTCTGCCTTGGCAGGACTGTCTTTTTTTTCCCCCATCAGCAGATACTGATGTGTAACTGTCTGTTTCTCACTTCCAGTATCCTCTTCAAGCTCCCTGTCTCTTCCACATTGATTGTACTGGATTGGCTCTTTCAGGGTCAGTGGGCCAGATGGGAAGGAGAGCCCCCAGGAATTGATAACTTTGGGTTTCATATGGGATTCTGTCTGTCATCCTAAAGGCAAAAAGAGCAAGACAGTTTTTTCACTGATCATCTTTTCCACATTTACTTTCAGCAAATAGAAGCAGAATTGAGGCAAATGGAGCTAATTAAGGATCAGTATCAGAAAAAGAACTTTGAACAGGTAGATGATTTCCACAAACCCTATGTTTACTATTTACACAAAATCCAAAACTTGGACAGGTTCACAAAAAATCACCTTCTTTATGCCCTACCAGTCATTGAGTATCCAGAAATTTGTAGCAGAGATGACCAACCTGCAGAAAGAGATGCAGCTATTGGCCAAGAGCCAGTATGATGCCTCAGCAAGGAATAAACAGCAAGAGATCCGACTGGAGACCGAATGGAAAATAAGGCAGGAACTAGAAAAAAGGTGCCAGGTAAAAGGTTTCCTAAAATTCCTATCAAAGACTGTCATCAAATGGTATATGCCAAAACCCAACCTTATGGTGCCTAGACTTTCTAGATTCTATAGAAGAAAACAAATATGTACAAATTGTTCATCTTAGCCAAGTCCTTAGAATTTCAGTGTCTAGGAAGAAGCCTGTAGCTTTGAATAAGGCAAATAGTCTCCATTTTCAATTTAATGGAAATTATGTTCAGTTTTAAAGAACAGTTAGAGTTTATATATGCAAAATACCAGTTACTATGTAAGACTTCTAAGCTGAATTTCATACTCTTTCAGAACTTCATACCCCTTAGTTCTTCCCAGTCGCACAAATACACTCATGCTGTTGCAGAACTATTAGCTATTCCCACCCTAATTAAAAAGCATAACATTATATCATGGAAAAGGGATAAGTAGAGATCATTGAGCTCCTGCATCCCAATAGGGATTGTATGTAACGGAAAGTATCCCCACCCCCCTCCATTTCTGGAAAGAGGTTTTAATTGCTTTCTCAGCAGAATCTATAAATCAAAATCTGTCATCATCTGCAGTTATATATACTTATATACATTTTAACCAGGTATTTTGGTAGCACCTGAAGTTAGAAAGTACCCTATCATACTTTCATAATTTGGTTGCCCATTTATTACACTATTCAAAGCTTTTTGTGCTATCTAGTATATTGGAAGTTTGTGAAAAATCTTTGCATCACATTTTCAGGAACTGGAAGAAACTATCAGACATCTGAAGAAATGTAAAGAGGCAACAGAGAATAAACTGAAAGAAGCCAGTGTGGAATCAGAACAGGTAAGCCAGACCCATGGACAAAAAAATCTTAGACAAGCTTCCTTAGGCCCTACAACCTTGAAAAACACAAGTCAGTGTGAATCCTTGGTTGCCAAGAGTGCAACAGGAAAGAACCAGCAACTTAACTCACTACAGCCTCTGTTGTAAAGAATATGTTTTTAGATTGAGTCAAGGTTCTGATGAAAGATAGTGGAATGCTGAAATATTGTCTAAGCCTGAAGTCCAAGTCCCTATCCCTAAATATAAGAATGGAAGACCAGGTTGTGTTTGGATTTTAATGTAATGTTGTTGGACGTGAACTAATGAAAGTAGAAGCTCTTTGTTCAAGTCAATCACTGGAAATATAAAGTAAGCCCTATTTAATTAGTGTGTGGATTTTCTTTCTCTGTTCTAATATCTTAAATTGGCCTTTTTGAGGGTATGTAAAATCATGAATTTGTAGATCCGGAAAGGATCTTTGAGATCATTAGTCTACCACTATCCCTCATTTTCCAGAAAAGAAAACAGAGATTCTTAAGCTTAAAGGATCAGTGTCCTTGCTGAAATTGATCATGATTCATCCTTTTTATAGCCATTAAATTACATTATTTATATGTGTCTCAGAATAGTATATTAGAAAGAACTTGAGGTCTAACAAACCTGAGTTTGAATACCAATTTGACACTATCTGTGTACCTTTAGGGAAGTTACATTTACTTTCTTTAATCCATCAGTTACTACATCTGTAAAAGTCAGGAAATTAATAACTACCACTCTGTTACTCTGACACGTAGCCCAGTGTAAGTTGCAATAAATGTTAGCTCCCTTCTCATTCACCATACAGTAGGAGACGTGATGTACAATGCCATTTCGAGTATTCCCTCCACTTCTCGTACAAAGTGCAGGGGAAAAGTGGTTTTTGTGGGGTGTGGAGGGGTTGTTGTGTTTGAAAAGTGGGAGTAAAGCTGTCATCAGTATGCACAAACAGACATGGAAAATATTTTAGCTTTGTAGCTTTCCCAAAGTTAAATGGCATTGTAAAAGGAGAACTCACTTTTCTTATTTCACCATATAGTACCCATACTATAACCAGGCTAATGTGGGACAAGTACACATAGCACATCTTTATTGGCTATCTGTTAGACGCCAGGCACCATGCTAGATGCTAGAGAAACAGAGGTGAGTGAGCAGGACAGACAAAGCACCTGCTCTCACAGAGCCTGGACTTCTACGTGGCAGGGGAGAAATATGCCAGTCTCAGACTTCAGAATCAAAAAACCACGGTCCATGAAACATAAATAATCAAAGGAGAAATCCAATAATTATGCTTTTGATTTTAGAGGGCATATTCTGGAGCTGGTTTGAAGGGATCTTTATGTATGAAAACCTGTTGGCTCTACCTTCAAAATTCCCAAGTACCCCCAATACTTAGAAAAGCGCTAGACATATATAGTGCTCAATAAATATTTATCAAATAAATTATTACTTATTCCAGCTAATCTTCAAATGCAGTCTATTAGAGGAGCTGTTTTCAGGTCTCTAACAAAGATAATTTGGAAGTTTGTGATTAGGAATTAAAGTATAAAGTATTTTAAGGGAAGCGGATGTGGCTCAAGCGATTGAGCTCCTGCCTGCCACATGGATGGTCCCTGGTTCAGTTCCTAGTGCCTCCTAAAGAAGACAGTGAGCTGGTGCAGCAGGCAGGCATGGCAAGCTGACGCAACATGAGATGCAAGAAGAAAAAGCGTAATGAGAGACGTGACAAAGCAGGGAGCAGAGGTTCCTGGTGCCTCCTAAAGATGAGCAAGACAGCGGGCTGATACAACAGGCAGGCCTGGCAAGCACAACAGAAAATGACACAACAAGAGACACAAGAGGAAGGGCATGGTGGGAGACACAACAAGGCAGGGAACAGAGGTAGCTCAAGCAATTAGGCGCCTCCCTCCCATATCAGAGATCCCAGGTTCGGTTCCTGGTTCCTCCTAAAAAATAAGAAACAAGGAAGACGAACAGACACAGCAAGTGCAAACAACGAGGGGGATGGGGAGAAATAAAATAAATCTTTTTAGAAAGTATTAATAAAAGAAATTAAATTAATACAGTTTAAATAAAGCTGGTCAAGTGTTATTAGTAGCTCAATTCTGTAACTCATAAAGCACAGCAAAAAATATAGCTTTGATAGTTCAGGAACTTTGGAGAGAAGTATTTATTCTTAGATAACAGAGTTCACAAATTCAAAATATGTTTGTGCTATCACATTCCTAAGAGACCATGTCTATACATTTGTTTTCAATGCTGTCTTATACTTTTATTCTCATCTTATTTTTCTTCTGGGTCCTCTCAGCTTAGTTTACATCCAGGAAATATTGACAAGTGCACGAAGAGCAGCTGGCTGCATGCATTCTTTAACCTATTCATTCAGAAATTGCTCTCATCTATAGGATGTTAAGTGTATTATGCAAATAAGTTGGAAGTACCTTGTACTGTCAGAATTTGGAACTTTCAATATCCAGTAGAAAGTCTCTCAAACTAATACACACATACACAAAAACTTGTAACTGTTTCTTTGTTCTAAGTTTTAATAATCACATTTATATATTTAGATAACAGCCAACCTAGAAGAAGCTCACCGCTGGTTTAAGTGCAGGTTTGATGGTCTACAACTTGAGCTGACAAAAAACCGGTTGCAGAGGCTTCCCCGGGAAGACAGGTGGCGGGAAGAGGTAAGGTATTTAGACATAGCTGTCTTCAACAAATTTTGGATTTGTTTCTTCTCAGATTTCTAATTCAGAAGTTCTCTCTTTATCTAACTACACCCTCCGCTAATCTTTAGATTTGTTTAAACCATTACCAGGAAACCAATTAACTAAATTTTTTTCTTAAAAGTTCCACTTGTCCCAAACTGGTAGTTTAGAACTACCTATCTTAATGAATAAATGATATAAAAACAAAATGGGTTCTCAGCTCTGCAGAGTTAGTTTTAAATATTCTGTGCTGGGTTTGTTTTCTTTTCAGCAGGACCAAGAAATAAGACATGACGTCATACCCAACCAGTCTGCTCTACATCGGTGGGAGACAAAACAAAATCTTAGGTTCATGCCCAAGAAGTACCAGCCTGAGGTGGAGAGGAAATAATATCCTTGACAGAGGAGCTTCTCCCCTGACGGCTACACGTCCATGATTCTGTGAGCCCAGCAACTAGGGCTGCCCTGTTTCGACAGTCATCAAAACGTGAGGCTGAAGATTTGAGTCATCAAAATGTGGGCTGAAGATTTTGGACCTGAGTTTTATCCCTTTACGGACTCTTTTGTATTGATACAGAACCACCCTCATCTTTTTTGACCCTTTCCCCATTTTCCACCCAATAAATTTTTATTAATTTGTTGTATGATAGGAGCTGCTGCTGCATGACACTTACTGTGTTTCCAAGTACACCATTATCAAAAAACATTTAGCGAGGCTGACCACTAAATGGTCTGACTACCTCCAATAGATAATCTCTGAAATAAAATTCTGGGAATAGAATCACCTGGAAAATGGTAAGACACTTCCACTGTGTTGTAAACACTCTTCTGTGCTTAATTATCAGCACATCTTTAATAAGATAAAGATCTCTATTCTTACACAAGAGATTTTAGAGAGTATATTTACAGCTTCCTTCTTCATTTAAAAAGGAGTTTACTGATAATTAATTAATCCAGACTTAATGTACAAGTGGCATTTTATAGAGGATTTGGGCAAGCGGCCATTTGAAGTTTTATCTGATGTTAATAAGTTGGCCGTTCTAGTTCTGCAAAATCTTATCCTCAAAGATCTTATAACCACATCATTCCCAGTGTATCTAAGATGGAATCCTTGAACTTTTCCATGGATGTGTTATTTTGTTGTTATTGTTCTATAAGATGTCTGCATAAGAATGTTCTATTTAATGTGATGATGGTGCTAAAGTATTTCTTATAATATTTTTAAGTGTTTCTGTAGTATTTTATAGTGTCTATAGTATAGTATACAAGCTTTTGTTGTGGTCCTCTACTTTTATGAAAGCAATTATTGTAGGTAGTAAAAGTCAAATAATTCGTATTTGCTCATTTTTTAAAAGGTATCTGAGGAAGTTAAGAAATGTCTTTGTTTCGATAGCATTTCAAGAAGTGAATTATTCTAAAAGCACTGCAGCTAATAGTGTATATGTTCACTCTTATTTTAGCAATTTTTCGTGCACTACAAAAGGCCACAGTTCAGTCATTTGAACAGTTTGGCTTCTGGTAAGAAATTAAAATTATTTAAGAGATATGTGACTACTTGTGTAACAAGCCTGTTATTGCCCCTTTCCATTTTTAATATAAGATCTCATCAACAAATAATATTAATTCAGAATTTGGTAGTGGAGTGTACACATGTTCTGTCAAGGCTCATGGACACTTCCTGAGTTACACTATAATGAAATTCTCCTTTGGGTGAAGAATATAGACTTGTTGGATTAAGGCTGTTAAGTCAAGACTTCTGCTTTCAGCTATGATGGGGTAACAGGGACCAAACAACCAAAAGACAGACAACATTCAAGATACTGGACTTCAAGCAACAAAGGACAGTGGTCCCCAGAGAAAGGAAAGAGAGGTGCCCCAGCTTACAGCCTTGAGTTTCCAGGCTGCAGTGCAAGGTGGTGGAATCAAGGTGGAGCACGGTGGGTTCGCTGAGTTGAGGGTCCCGAGCGGAGAGTCCGGGGGAAAGCAAGGCAGCTAGATTCCACAGATCAGAGTACCAGAGAGGAGAGAGATGCACAGAGGGAGAATTTCAGAGATCTGCAGAATATCCTCTTTGAGCATTCAGCTAAATACTAATGCAAAAACTACCTGAGGCCAGGGAAAGAACCACCCAAAAGATTTAGAGATAACAATGCCTGCACACACAAAGTACCAGTTCCTACCAGGGAGAATTGGAAACCTCGTGATTCATGGGGCATTGAGCAGAGTATACAGAAGGGTCTTGTCTCAATTGTGGGGAATAATTAGCCCTAGACTGACTCTGGTCCCACCTAACAAATCTTAAAAGCAAGACCCAAACTGATCTGTTGCCAAGTAACTGCATTCCAGAACAAAGTGTAAGAATACTTAGAGGAATATAAAAATACCCAGTCCCCATCAAAGTAAAATTCACAGTATCTGGCATGAAATCCAAACTTAGCAATCATGCAGAAAAGCAGGAAAATAAAACCCATGATGAGAAGGCAACCAAAATGGGCCCAGAACTAACACAGACATTAGAATTAGCAGAAAAGGACATTAAAACAGTCATTGTAATTGTATTCTAAATGTTCAAAGAGTGTTACATTATTGGATTTAATATGAGAATGACAATAATTCATAATTAATAGAAAGGCATTGGGTGGTTTCCTTTAGCAATAGAGAGTTACTCTTATGTGGTAACATCAGATTTTAAAGGTGTCCCTAATACAAGATCTGAAGGTACTTTGACTAATTTTTTCAGGACTGGAATTGTTCCTTGGCTACTGACTTAAGGGATAGGCAATGGTTCTTCTACGTTAACACCCCTAGAGTATTGCATAACCTTTTCACTTTATGAAAATCTAGGAAGGGTTGATCTGGACTCGAATGGACTTTGTTCCAGTTAAGCTGTCTGTGGAGTCTTTGCCCTTAGGGATTCTGAGACCATAACTATTTTGGGGGTAATTTCCTGAGTCATTTCCTCATTCTAGTGTAGTTATTCTACTGTCACAGCAGCTATAATCTGATCATGTGTAGGGAGCAGAGCATATTTTATCTGGAAGTAGAGCCTCCTTTTTAAATCTGTAGGTGTCACAAAAAATTAAGTGGTTATTTTTCTGACAGTGGTCCCAAACTATCAAGTACAGGTTGGGACTTAGGAAAACATTTAGGATTATTAGAAATTCTTGTTTATTTTTAAGTGGGCATATCCTGTGGTCCAGCAAGTCCTCTCTTTTTATTATTTTTTTTTATTTTTTTATTTTTTTATTTATCCCCCTCTTGCTGCTTGTGCTTGCTGTGTCCATTTGCTTCTTGTGTTTTTCTGTGTCTGCTTGTCTCCCTTTGTTGAATCATCTTGCTGCATCGGCTCACCACACCGCGGGGTCTGGCTTGCCTTCACCAGGAGGCCCGGGAATCGAACCCAGGGCCTCCCATATGGTAAACGGGAGCGCAACCAATTGAGCCACAGCCGCTTCCCAATTCCTCTCTTTAACCCCCAGAGAAACTCCTGTATATGTATTGGAAACTGGAATGGAATGTTCATAGCACTTTACTTCTAATGGCCCCAAAGTGGAAACCACCCAAATGTAGAAATTCACATTTTTGGGGGGTTCTAGTAAACCAGAGCCTCCAGCCTCTATAATTTATACACCCAGTTCATATTTTTATTATTTCCTTTCAGCATATGCCATAAACAATCATTTTTAAGACAAAATATCTTTTCCTCACTATAAGTCACTTTGCCTTTCTTTTTGCTTTTTAGACAACTTTAAAATTTTACTCTGATAGAGTAGTGGGATGGTAGGGGGATTAAGGGTAGATTTACTAACACTAATGTCAACTGCTTGGACAGTTAGAGGGAGCACAGGGAATTGCTGTGGGCTTATGTTCCCCTAGGAGCAACATCATTAGACAGATTTGGGGTAGTTGGCCTATTTTTAAGCCAGTATTGGACAATTGTTCTTTTATTAATACTTTTGCTTGCAATATCTTCTGGTTTCCTTACCCTTTTGGTCTAGTTTTTATTCCAGGGGTCAGCTGTTTTATCTAGAGAGCCATAGATAACACTGATTTCTAGCTTGTTTACTTTCTAAGGTTCTCTGAAAATCTCTAGCCACGTATTGGATGTTTTCTAAAATGGCAATTTCACTTTTCAATTTATTTTCTCTTATGCAATTCCTTAATTTGCGGCCATTTACAAAAAGAGAGAGGACAAGGCTTGTTTTACTTCAGCTATTGGGTATACTGCAGAATAAAAAATAATTTAAAAAAAAAAGAAGAGCAAAGCTGCTGAGAAATTAGACTGAGAATATTGGCATCTCTCTTCTGAAGAGCATTTATTCTGGCTCTTATCTGATGATGAATCTTATTTCATTGAGCAAGATGGCTTTTAAGTTAGCACTGTCCTTTGTGACCATGTCTTCTCAGCCCTGGATTTCTTTGGGTATTAGGGATTCTAAACCATTTGCTAATGTAAGCCCTTTTGTAAATGGTCAGAAACAACATAAAAGTATAAAAGACTAGAACAGACTCTGGAATATTATCTTTTTCTTTGGATGCTTTCCTAGAACTACTCCGTTCTATTATATCACTAAAATTGTCCTTGGGTTCTCTTAATGGCTTTCATCCATGAAGTATGTTTCTTACCACTGGCTGACTTCCAGAACTAACATGATCTCTCTGGGACAGAGGAAGACATGTAGGGTCCTCCTTTGACCAATTCTAGTATTTTCTAAATGAGGCATTCATTCATTCCCATTAGCCCTAACGAGAAACTGTACTCATGATCCTAAAGCAGGGGTTCTTAATCTTCTTTGTTCCACAGACCCCTTTGCCAGTCAGGTGAAAACCACGGAGCCCTTACTAAGTCCACACTATACAGTGTATTATTTAATATATCACACCCACACCAATATGCCCCCACAAGAATAATGTTTTTTTGAATTTCAATTCAAACTCACGGACCCCTTGTTAAGAACCCCTGTCCTAAAGTGAACATTCCTCTCTTGGGCTCTCTGTTCTCAGAGGGAACCAATTAGGCTTCTGACCAGTTCTTTTTAGTCAAAACAATTGTTAGTATTTACATCTACTTGGGTTACAAGTCACAAAAACCCAAAAAGAATTAGAATGTATTGGCTCATGTAACCAAAAAGCTCTGGTTGGAACAAGGGGCTTACATGCTGTCATCAGGAATTTATCTCCATCTAATTTTCTTCATGCTTCCCAAGCAGGTTCCTCCCTTGAGAAGGCCAGATGGATGCTGTTACGTCCATATTCTCCTATTTAGTGCTTACCAACCTCAGCAGAAAGAGAGCTTTTCTTTTTCCTATACTTCTAACAAGAGATCCAGGATTGAGTCTCATTGAACTGACTGGTCACATGCCCATCCATTGTGAACCAATCCCTGTGACCTGAAAGATGGATATGATACATGTATTGGCTAGGTCTGGGTCATGTGCCCATCTCTGAAATGGAGAGCAGGGACCCCCAAAGGAAATCAAGGTGATGTTCCCAGAAGAAAGGGGAAATGGAGGCAGGGCAGACAAAAACCACAGATGTCCATCACAACAGTCACAGTCACAAGATTAGAGAAAATACATCAGGGTCGTCACTTAGGAGCATCACTAATGCTGCAGCAAGGGAATTCTGCATAGGTGCTAGCTTCTGCTCTTTTATTGACCCCTGTGGCAGTTTGATATTGATGAATTCCAAAAAGAAATATTATGTTTGTAAAGTGGTCAGTAACTCTGGGCGTGATACCCTTTGATTGTATTAAATTCAGAAGTTTCACTTTTACTTGATTAAATTAAGATTAAGGCTTTGATTTGGCCATGTCAGTAGGACATGGAGTCCCCACTCCCTTGGTGGACAGAGACAGACAGAAAACGACACGGCAGAGGAGAGAGTTTAGTTTTGACACTGGAGCCCATGGTAGAAAGCTGAGCCATTCACCTGATAGTTTACAGCTAGCCTTGTGGAGAGAACAGAGCAGTTGAGGTCAGAAAGAGATAAGCCCTAGGAAGAGATATGAGCCTTATGCCAGCCTACAACTAAGATCGGAAGAAGTTGAGACCATGGAGCCTTAAGAGGAAGAGGAAGGCTGAACCCTCGCAGGGAACAGCAGCCATCTTGCTCCAACACATGGCAACAGACTTTGGTGAGGGAATTAACTTACTCTTTCTGGCCTTGTAACTAAGTTCTACCCCAAATAAATACCCTTTATAAAAGCCAACAGATTTCTGGTACTTTGCATCAGCATCCCTTTGGCTGACTAATGCAACCCCCTTTCCCTCCAGAGCATTTATATAATACAGCCACAAGCGGTCAAATTATTTCTGAAGCTTCTGAAAATGTATTCTTTAATAACCTCGATACAGGGTAGCTAAAGACAATGCAGCTGCATAGTTACCTACCTCCCAATATTTCCTCCACAAACAATATGAAACAAGAAAGGAAAAGCAAAGCTCTATGTAAAACCATACCCTCAGCACAATTTGATGGCAAGGAATGCCAAATCTTCAAAAATAACTAAGTAAAAAAAATCATAAATCCCAATGTGAGAACATCACACTTCTACCCCACCCCCACCTTGCCATAAGGCTTTGTGGAAAACAAAGGCAGACCAAGAAAAACTGCAGGGAAGACAGAAAACAGGAGCTAATGAAAGGGTATAAAGATCTGAAACTACCACCACAAAGACTGAATGCACTCTAAGTCTGCAGATACTAAAAAGTGTCCAGGCAGATCAGAACATGAACTACAGAAAAGGAACTTCAAAGTACACAAGATTTAAAAGTGTAGGAATGATTTAAAGAGAAAATTCAAAATGCACAGCTTCTGGAGGAGAAAAAAAAAGGCAGAAAAAGAGAAGCACACTTGGAAATTGGATTGTGAAGGGGAAAGGAGAAAAATAAGGAAAAGGAAATTTCAGGTCCAGCAAGACAAAAGAAAACCATAAAATCTAAGCACTCAAAACTTCCCATGGCTACCAAAACAAGAAATCTGGCAAAGTACCTGGACTTTGCTGTACTGACAGAAGAGGGCACCATTAAACTGGAAATATTGCTAAACAATACAAGTCCATACAGAGCTACTACAGAAAATCAGGAAAGGACATTCCACACATATCAACTGAGGAAATA
>JAQZBX010014799.1:0-38226 GCA_029593785.1 Cabassous unicinctus
TTTTTTTTTTGGTGAACCCAGCTTCTCAATATCATTTTGACTACTCTTCCAATTTGGCTCCTGAGAAAAAGTTGTTACTTGTTTAAAATTCTATTTCCTTCTGAAGCAAGAGAAAAGAAAGGGGACTGATTTCTTTATTCCAAAATAGTGAACATGAGAAAGTATGAAAGAAAAAAAAATTTTTGAGTAGGGATCAAAGAAGGATATTACAGATCTAGACTGATTGGCTAGGAACAAATGTCTTTAAAAGGGCTCTGTAATCATCTTGTACTTTTTCTGACTATTCAAGAGTAAACATGTTTTTCACCTTTGCCTCTATTTCTTTTATTATTTTCAGATTACTCAACAAATTGCTTAAAATAACAAATATGAAGAACTGTTTCAAAGGTCAACTTTATTCCTTCCACTGAGAGGAGAGGTTAACATCTGAAGCTTGTGATAACTAAAGACTCTCTTCGTTTCCTTATCTAAAGAAAACCATTAACACATCTCTGAATCATGGGGCTTAGATAAGAAATCAACACAAATATCCAAAGACAAACAAAAATTAACAAGTAGTACTAACGGGATGTTGACCAAAGATGAATAAATACCTATTCATAATACAAAGAAAGCCAAACTAATGCCAAACGTTTCCATGTTACCCATGGTATTAAGACTGAACAGGTTAACACTTAAGATTTTATCATCTTGGTCTGGCATTAGGTACACAGTAAGGTCATAACTTTAAGCCTTTCTCCTCTTCTATTCATGAAACTCCGCCCATCACTTTCTAATCTTTAAGTGAGCCAAATACTAGCTTCTAGAAAGTGGAAAGTTTTATTTTTTTTTTAAAGATTTATTTATTTTATTTTATTTATCCGCCTCCCCTTGCTGCTTGTGCTGCTGTGTCCATTTGCTGCGTGTCTTCTCTGTGTCTGCTTATCTCCCCCTTGCTGTGAGGTCCTGCCGCATCAGCCCACGGCCTGCCCTCACAAGGAGGCCCCGGGAAGCAAACCCGGGGCCTCTCATATGGTAAACAGGTGCTCTATCCATTGTGCCACACCCGCTTCCTGCCGTGAGGTTGCTGCATCAGCCCACCGCACAGCTCAGGCCGGCGTGCCCTCACAAGGAGGCCTCGGGACTCGAACCCAGGCCTCCCATATGGTAAACGGGGCTCTATCCACTGAGCCACACCCGCTTCCCACTGAGCCACACCCGCTTCCCGAAAGTTTTATTTTAAAAGTCAAAGACTGAGTGAGCAAAACTGCAACACAACTGAAAGTTCTTTTAGCTAACTTAAGATTACTCTTCCCTCCCTATAGTAAGTGATATGAGTATTCTAAATTTGCTTAAAGAAAAAACAGTAAATATTTAATTTACTTTTCCAGCTGTCGCAATCTTTGCCGAAGTTCCTGTGTGGCAATAGGTAATGATATATCTGAGGCTATGCTTGGGGTAGGTTCCTTGGCTGAAATGTGGCTTGGGGAATAGGCAGAATTGGAGGCCTGGAGGCTGGAGGAGCTTCTACTGAGATGATGTGGCCACTGGGGACTGACATTAGGAGGCTGCTCTTTCTCTTCCACATCAGTTTTACTACTCCCATCAATTACTGGTGTGGATGGAGCTGTTTTGCTGCCATCAGTGGCTGGAGACCCAGAAATCTGAGATTTGACAGATATTTTTCTCCCTTCTTTGGAAACAGAAGGTCGCTTTACTTGAGCTGAATGTTGGTGATCTGGAGACCTTTCTTGTTTTTCCAGGTAAAGTATCTACAGATGGAAATAAAAAAATTAAAATCAGTGATAATTATAACATCCTGATACAAAAACACCTTCAGATACATTCATTTCCAAAAAAATTTCTTTAAATTTTTGGCACAAAATATTAAAAAAAAATTCTAGTCTATCTGCTCAGATATTGAATTATTAAGCTAATATTACATTACAGGAAATTTAGAAAAAGGAAGTTTAAATAATCAAAATAATCACTTCTGTAATACAAAAATCACTTATGTGTATTACATCTGCATATATTTCTGCATAACTTTAAGACATTTTGTTATTATCAGAAAGGTCCATTTAATCCTAAACTCTCGGCAAACACTAAATCCCTTATTCTAAGACAGGTGGTCTTCTATTAGGAACCCCTTGAAGAAATGAAGAAAGTCAAGAATATCTGCTATCCAGCAAGATTACCTCAAAGAAACCTAGCAGTAGGAACAGAGGTGGTAGCCAAACAACCCATTCATCTTTTGGCTTATTAAAGCACGTGACTTGTTCACTTTGCTAGCTTTTAATATTTACTTCTAATCTATACAATATTTCACTAAGCAGAGGGACTATATTTAGAAAACTACTCTACACTTTGGGCTAGATGGCTTGAAAATCTTTTCTACTTTTATAAAATAATACTGCAGAAGACATCTTTATGCTCACATCTTCCCCACATTTTGTAATTACCAAAAGTCAGATTTCCAGAAAAAGGATCACAGGTCCAAGGGGCCCTATGCTTATGGCTTAGGAATACTGCAGTCTTTCTAGAAAGGCTGTACTAATATTAAATGTCTTGACAAGGTACAAGAAGATCATTTTCACTGCACCCTTGACAGACTAAGTCTATTTTAATTTCTTTTTAAAGTTAGTGCTTCATTTTAATTTGTACTGTTTTGATTAGTGAGTTTTAACATTTTCCCATATGTTTGCCAGTTTTATTTTCAACATTTCCTTAGGCATTTATAAATTAATCATATCTATTTTGCAAAAAAGAACTTTTTCTTGTCAATCCATAACCTGATGCTATCATTTTAATCAAATTATCTTCCTTTTGCAAACATGGCAATATCTCTACTATACTCTGAATCAGTACAAACAAATATTGCCTATTAGCAGTCCATTTTCTTCCCTACCCACACTGTATTTTTTGCAAAAGATGATAAAATACCCTGAGGGCGATCTTCATTTTTATAGTGCTGTTTGGACCCGAATTACTAAGCTGGAATCGTTGATTCACAGTCATATCATCACTTGTAAGCAGCTGGCTGAGTGGAATCTTCAAATTTCCCAGTGAACACTGATGTTCTTCATCTTTGACCTGCAAACAATAGGACAGAAAATATACTTAGCTCTGAGGATAAAAATTATAGATACTACAGAAAATGTAGAAAGGTCCACAAAATTAGTCTTTAGAAAGCATATTTCAGCCATATTCTTTGAACTAGTGTTTCCATAGTACTTAATATAAAACCTCCTTATGAAGATATAAAACATTGTAATGAGCAAGAATCCCCTTGTCAAATGTGTCTCTAATTTCCTCCTTACACAATTATAGCAAGCACAAAAAGAATATTATGTTTTATGAATCCATTAAGAGAATCCTGAGCTAAGAGGCAGTAGTCTGTACAAATCTGATGATCAGAAAGAAATGTCTTTTAAACCCTGTGAAAATGGTGGCAATAAACATTAGTAGTAATATATGAAGTTCTCACTGATAAAATTTATTTATGGAGAAAACACATTTCTAAGTGTCTTTTAAGCCTCCCCTATTCAGCATCTATTTGGTTATTTTGAAAATTTAGAGTATCTGTTTTAAATGAAGAAGCTTAGCTTACAGGGCATGGTCATTTCTCCTCACTAATAACCTTCAGTATTATCTCTGTCATAGAAATTATTCCTTTCGGATTGCTGTAATACAAAACAGTTTAATCAAATACAGTAAGAACTCTGGAGGTTTCACAGTCTATACAAAAATGGTTATAGCCACACATGAAAACCTAAAAGCCTCATTCCTTATTTAACTATAATCACAAACACATTTTAAAAAATATTTTAAACTGCATTAAAAACTATGATACTGTTTAAATGTTTAAAAGAACCTTAAAAGTTATTTTTTCTATCTCAGACCCAGTAACTACAGATTACTTTAAGACTAACAGTACAATTTATGAAGGAAAATTAAGCTAAATAAAATACAAATCATTTTTAGTAAAACAGAATGTAAAGATATTAAACAACAAACACAGAATGAATAAAAGAGAGAGCTATGCATGCCTGACCTTGACAATGGGCCAGTGATCAGGTGCCCTCTCATGTAGTGTGTAAGAACTACATGGCAATATATGTTATTTTGGAACTCAGAACCTCAGTGGGCTAAGGAATGGAAGTTGGAATTATGTAAGCTAAATAGAAAATGGAGGCGCTGAAGCTTCTCAAACAGACCATATTAAATAAGAAAAAAGGGAACTAGAATTATTTAGAATGGCATATTTACTAAGCTAATTATTTGACTGACTACAAATGTGAGATCCACTTAAAATACTTAAAATCCACTTAAAACCTAAAGGCAATATAAGAGGAGGACAATATGTACAATGATTGAGAGTAGCAGGTATACATCCAAGAAGCCTCCTACATATTCATCCTAAGTATGTAATTTATACATACATATATATTTTAAAAAATACAAAGATAGGAATTCTGCTTCTGGCCATGATGGAGTATACTATTTAAGGCTTTTGTTTTTTTTTAATATATTTTTTTGTTTTTATTTTTTAAAAGAAACTTAGATTACATAAATGTTACACAGAAACTATAGGGGATTCCCATATACCCTGTTCCCTAGTCCTCCCGCATTTCCCCATATGAGCAACATCCTTCATTAGTGTGGTACATCTGTCACAATTGATGAACACATCTTGGAGCACTGCCACTAAACAATGATTATAGCATACATTGTAGTTTACACTCTCTCCCACACATTTTTGCAAGTTATTACATGATCTACAATGGCCTGTATCTGTCATTGAAATGTCATTCAGGATAATTCCCAAGTCCCAATAATGTCCCAAATTATACCTATTTTTCCCTCTCCCTCCCCTCAGAACCTCCAGTGGCCACTGCCTCCACATCCATGATAAAAGTTCTTCCATTGTTAGGATCACAACAAGTCTACAGAAGAACCACTCTAAGTCTACTGTAGTCCATCACAAACAGATATATGCACACAAATGTTGACAGCAGCATTATTCACTATTGCCAAAAATTGGAAACAACCTAAATGTCCATCAACAGATGAATGGACAAACAAATTGTGGTACATACATACAATGGAATATTATTCAGCTGTAAGAAGGAATGCAGTATTAACACATGGGATAACATGGATGAATTTTGAAAACCTTATGTTGAGTGAAGCAAGCCAGGCACTGAAGGACAAATATTACATGACCTCACTGATATGAATTAAGCAAACCGAGCAGGCTCACAGAGCTAGAGTCTGGAAAACAGGTTTACAGGAGACAGAAAGGGAGAAGAAGGTTGTCATTCAATGCCCATATTTAAGGTTTTTAATACTATCTATATACTATCTATAACATGGCATATTGCTTAAAGGTAGGCTATTAAAAGTTAAAGATGAATACTATAACTCCTGAACGGCCACTAAAAATTTCAAAACAAAACAAAGAGTTATAGCTAATAAGCCAAAAAAGGAGATAAAATGACATTTTAAAAACAGTTAATTCAAAAGAAGTCAGATTTTAAAAAGGGAAAAAGAACAAATGGGACAAATAAAAAAACAAAGAGTATGGTGGCAGATTTGATCCCAACTATATCAATAATGACATTAAGTGCATTTTACCTAATTATCAAAATTAAAATGCACAGATTGTCAGATGAGATAAAAAAGTAAGACCCAATTATATATGTTACCTATAAGAAATCAACTTTAAATATAAAACCATAAACAGGTTAAAAGCTAAAGGACAGAAAATATAAATCATGCTAAGTCCAATGGGACAAAGTAGATTATAGAGAAAAGAATATTATTAGGGATTAACATGGTCATTTTATAATGATAAAGGGATCAATTCATCAAGTGAATAGGCTTGGCAATACTTAATGCTTATACACCTGCTAATACTAGAGCTTCAAATATATGAAGCAAAAGTTGAGAAAACTGAGAGGTAAAATGGACAAATTCACAAAGTCAGAGATTTCAACAACCCACTCTCAGTAATTAAAAGAACAAGAAGACAGAAAAATAAAGATATAGAAGACTAAACAATGCTACCAACCAGCTTGACCTAGCTGACATTTATAGAACACTGCATCCAACAACAGAATGAAATACATCCTTTTCAAGTGCACATGGAACATGTACCAAGATAGACAATATCCTAGGCCATAAAACAAGTCTTCAATTTGAAAATGTTCAAGTCATACAAAGTATGTACTCCAACTACAATGGAAGTGAATAGAATCAATAATAGAAAGATCTAAAAAATCCCCAAACACTTAGAAACTAAATAACCCATGGGTCAAAGAAAAAATCAAAAGGGGAATTATAGGGAATTGTGGGAAGATGGCATCAAACTAACAGGCAGAGCTCAATGCTCTCACAAAAACAACGGAGAAAGAGCCAAAAGTTGTCAGCAACCAGGGCAGTGCTACACAACTCCCAGGAGGGTGAGGGACAAAGAGACAAAGAAGCTGAAACAACAAATATGAGTTACCAAGGCCCCACACCAGCCAGGAAGAGCTCCCCTACCCTACCCCCAAGATATTAAACTGGGGTAAAACCCCTGGCTCACTGCAGCCAACTGAGAGGGGAACAGACATCTTCCTCCCTGTCAGCTGTTTCAAGGGAAAAGAGAAGGGGAATCGGGGTGTGTATCAGTCAGCCAAAAGGGGTGCTGATGCAAAGCACCAGAAATCTGTTGGCTTTTATTAAAGGTTATTCATTTAGGGTAGAAGCTACCAGGTCATAAAGTGTAAATTACTTCCCTCACCAAAGTCTGTTGCCACGTGTTAGAGCAAGATGGCTGCCAATGTCTGCAAGGGTCCAGCCTTCCTCTTCCTCTTAAGGCTCAGTGGTCCCAACTTCTTCTAATATCAGCTGTAGGCTGGGATAAGTATCATCTCTCTCCTGGGTTTGTTTCTCTCCAGACTCAGCTGCTCTGTTTTCTCCACAAGGTCAGCTGTAGACTATCAGGCTCTCTCTCTTCCAGGGCCTCTGCCTGTCTATGGGGCTGTCTCTATTCCTCTGTGTTCTCCTGCATATTTACTTCCTGGGGTGCCAGCATTAAAACTCCAACTAATTCCCATGCCTTGTCATTTTCTCTGTGAGTCCCCACCCACCAAGGGGACGGAGACTCAACGTCCTATTGATGTGGCCCAATCAAAGCCTTAATTATTATTTAATCAAGTAAAAGTAAAACCTCTGAATCCAATATAATCTAATATGCCCAGAGGAACAAACCAGTTTACAAACAATCCAATATCTATTTTTGGAATTCATAAACAATATCAAACTGCTACTGGGTGCTTTTCTTCAGTGAATTCAGCCAGTAGAGCCTGCTTTGAATCTCTGA
Source organism: Cabassous unicinctus (assembly GCA_029593785.1). Taxonomy (NCBI): domain Eukaryota; kingdom Metazoa; phylum Chordata; class Mammalia; order Cingulata; family Chlamyphoridae; genus Cabassous; species Cabassous unicinctus. Next base: position 7,349 of record JAQZBX010014799.1, read on the forward strand.
TCTGGAGATTCAACACAGGAACACAGGAAAACCCAGACTGAAACACTTCCATGGAAAGGTGAGCTGATGAGTGCTATCTGCTGGCCGATTTGGAAATTGCATGGACAAAAACTCTGTTCTCTCTGTATCCTACCCCTGGGAGAAAATCTGCGCCCCACTAGTGAGTCCCTGGCCAAATTTTGATAACTTAAAAAAAAAAAAAAAATTATTTTATTTATTCCCCCTCTCATTGTTTGCGTTTGCTGTCTGCTGTCTGTGTCCATTCGCTCTGTGCTCTCTGTGTCTGCTCGTCTTCTCTTTAGGAGGCACCAGGAACTAAATCTGGGACTTCCCATGTGGGAGAGAAGAGCTCAATCACTTGAGCCACCTCTGCTCCTTGCTTTATTGTCTCACTCATTATATTTCCTCTTTGAGTCTCCTTTGTTGCGTCATCTTGCCATGCCAGCCCATCTCACCTCGCCAGCTCGCGGTCTTGCTCGTCTTCTCCAGGAAGCACCAGGAACTGAACCTGGGACCTCCCATGTGGTAGGCAGGAGCTCAATAGCTTGAGCCACATCTGCTTCCCCAATTTTGATAACTTAAGCTGGGCAATTTTAAAGACCTAGAATAAGTTGAACCAAATATCAAAGACGAGCTGTGGGAAAAAAAACCACAAGAGGCAACAGAGAGAAATTGGCCATCAGAGTAAATTCACCAACATATTCAGATGCCTAGACATCAACAAAAAATTACACACCATACCAGGAAACAGGAAGAGATGGGCCAGCCAAAAGAACAAACCAAATATCCTGAAGAGATACAGGATTTAATACAATTATTAAGTGATAATCACACAACTCTCCTAAATCACTTCAAAGAATTTAAAGAAAACATGACCAAAGAAATAAAGGATATCAAGAAGACACTGGAGAGCATAAAGAACAATTTAAAAGCCTGCAAAGAAAGGTAGGAGATCTTATGGGAATGAAAGACACAATTGATGAGATTAAACTTACATTAATACTTTATTCCTTCCTACAACTGAGTAATATTCCATTGTATGTATATACCACAGTTTGCTTATCCATTCATCTGTTGATGGACATTTGGGTTGCTTCCAACTTTTGGCAATAGAAAATAATGCAGCTATGAACACTGGTGTGCATATATCTGTTTGTGTGCCTGCTTTCAATTATTCTGGGTATATACTCAGCAGTGGGATTGCTGGATGATATGGTGGTTCTATATTTAGCTTCCTGAGGAACCCCCAAACTGTCCTCCACAATGGCTGCACCATTCTACATTCCCACCAGCAGTGGATGAGTGTTCCCTTTCCTCCACATCCTCTGCAACACTTATAGTCTTATTTTTTTAATAGCCGCCAGGACAACTAACAAGGTGATGACGACGGACAATGCTCATCCCAAGGAACAGAGAGAGTCTGCAACTGCAAGCAAGATAGTTCCATCCATCTTTCCATGGGATCTAAGCCCCCTCTCAATTATCTCAATTAGAGGCAGAGTGGGCATCACTATCCCAAAATCCTCAGGACTGGGGAATGAACAATAGGACTATTTTTCTACTATAGACCTATTGTTATTTTAATGGAAGAACTTGTATCATTGATATAAAGGCACTGGCCACCAGAGGCTCTGAGGGAGGGAGAGCAAAAAATAGGTGTAATATGGGGGCATTTTCAGGACATTGGAATTGTCCTGCATGATGTTGCAATGATGGATACAAGCCATTATATGTTTTGTCATAACTTACAAAATTGTGGGACAGTGTAAACTATAAGGTAACCTATAATCCATGGTTAGTGGCAATGCTTTAATATGTGTTCATCAATTATAACAAATGCACTACATTAATGAAGGATGCTGTTAATGAGGGAAAGTGTGGGAGGGGGAGGGAGGGGGGCATATGGGAATCCCTTATATTCTTTATGTAACATTTATGTAATCTAAAGTTTCTTTAAAATAAACAATTAATTAATTTTAAAAAATAAAGGCACATAAGAGCAGGTTTGAATTACTCGAAGACAGAATGGTGATTTTGAAGACAGAACATCTGAACTGGAAAAGACAGAACAGAAAGAGAAGAAATTGGAAGAATATTTGAGGAGATATTGACTGAAAACTTTCCAACCCTTATGAAGGACATAAATATCAATATCCAAGAAGGACAACATACCACAAACAGAATAAATCAGAATAGACATACCCTGAGACACCTACTATTCAGAATGACAAATATCAGAGATAAAGAGAGGATTCTAAAAGCAGCAAGAGAAAGGCAAAGCATCACATAAAAGGGAACCTCAATAAGGTTAAGTGCTGACCTCTCATCAGAAACCATGGAGGCGAGAAGAAAGTGGTATGATGTATTTAAGGTACTGAAAGAGAAAAACTGCCAGCCAAGAATTCTGGATCTGGCAAAACTGTCCTTCAAAAATGATGGTGAGTTCAAAGGCATCACAGACAAACAAAATTGATAGAATATGTTACCAAAAGACCAGAATTACAAGAGATACTAAATGGAGTGCTGCAGCCTAAAAAGGAAAAAGCATATGGTTAAAGCATATCATGGTGTTTGTAACTAGCAAAGCTATTATGTGGATATGACAGTGGTTGAAAGGGAAAGTCTAAGGTCATGTATATTACAGTTTAGGAAAGCTAAAAACTTTAACATGAGACTGTATATGATAGTAAAACCTCGTGTAAAACACGAATTTGGGTGATATTGCATATATAAGACTGTTTTTACAAAATATAACTACAAATATACTAGAGAGAAGAAAAAAGAATAGCAGCTATGTACAGCAAGTGAGGCACAGAGAGATTGAGAGGTGATGAGTTTTGTTTGTTTTTTATTATTATGATCGGAATAATGAAAATGCTCTGGGAATGATTGGGGTTATGAATGCACAGATATACGATTACACCGAATACCACAGATGGTACTCTTTGGATGGATTTATGCTTTATTAATACGTATCAATAAAATTGATTTGTTTTAAAAAAATCAAACAGAAAACTGCAAGAGTTGGAGAGGATGTGGGGACATAGGAATGTTTATTTGCTGACGGTGGGAATGTGGAATTGTACAGCCACTGTGGAAGTCTGTTTGGCGATTCCAAAGGAAGTCAGATATAGATTTACCACGTGACCTGGCATACCACTACAAGGTATATACCCGAAAGAACTGAGAGCAGTGACTCGAACAGACATCTGCACACTGATGTTCATAGTGGCATTATTCATGATTGCCAAAAGATGGAAACAACCCATGTGTCCATTAGCTGATGAATGGATAAACAAATTGTGGTGTACACACATGATGGAATATTATGCAGCTGTCAGAAGAATGGATGAACCTAGAGGCCATTATGTTGAGAGAAGCAAGCCAGCCACAAATGGACAATTATTCTATGATTTCACTATTATGAATTAAATATAATGAGCAAACTCATGGAGTTAATAGCTAGAATATAAGTCACCAGAGAATAGAATGTGGTTAGAAAATGAAAGGTTGACGTTTAATCTGTGCAGAATTGGTAAAAAGTTATTTGTGAATGTTTGGAAATGAAAAGAAATGGTGAAAACCCATCGAAGGATTTGTAATTAGGAGAGCTAACATATGGGTATGGTAGTGTTTTTTTTTTCTTTTTTTTTCTTTTTTTGGATTAATGAAAATACTCTAATATTGATTGAAGTGATGAATGCACAACTCTGTGATTATACCAAATGCCACTGATTGTACATTTTAGATAAACTGTATGGTTTATGAACAAAAAAAATAATAGGGTGGTTTGGGGGAAAACACAGCAAATGTAAGATATGGACTATACTTAGTAGTAATAGTTTGACAATGCTCTTTCATAATGTTACAAATGTTTCAAAAACAATGCAAGGTATTGGTGGGATGAGGTATGGGAGCCCTGTTTGATGTTATGCATGTTCGTTTTTTAAATTCACAACTTTTATTATACACTTTTTATTTTATGTATGTTTCTGTGTGAATGATATACTTTAATAAATTTTTAAATGGAAAAAACTTCAACATACAAAAAGGGGAGAATTATTAAGTATTTTGAACTATATGAAAATGAAAACACAAAAAACCAAAATTTGTGAGATACAACTAAAGCAGAACTTAAAGAGAAATATATTGGAGTAAATGCCTATATATTATAAAAGCAGAAAAGTCTCAAATCAAGTTTCCACCTTAACAAACTGGAAAAAAAAAAAATCAAATGAAACTCAAAGTAAGGAAAAGAAAGAAAATAATAAAGACCATAGCAGAAAGCAATGAAAAAGAAAAAAAAAAACACAAAAAACAATAAAGATAATGAAACCAAAAGCCAGTTCTCTGAGAAAATAAAATTTATAAACCTCTTGCCAAAATGAGGAAAAAACAGAAGACACAAATTATCAATATCAGGAATGATATAAGTGACAGCTCTACAGTTTTTACTGACATTAAAAGGATATTAAGGGGATATTTTGAACAATTTTATACCAATGAAGTCAATAATTTAGATGAATTGGGCAAATTCCTTGAAAAACATGTATGCCAGAGATTATCCAGAAGAGACAGATAACCTGATAGCCCTATATTTATTCAAGAAATGGAATTTGTATTGAAAGATTTAACAAGGAAAACTGCAGGTTCAGATGGTTTCACTGACGAATTCTACCAAGCACATGGGGAAAATGAATAAGAGGGAATTCTTCCCAACTCATTCTCTAGGGCCGGTATTACCATGATACCAAAAGCAGAAAATAAGAAAATAAAAATTGCAGACCAATATCTTTCATGACTTAGATGCAAAAATTATTAACAACATTTTAACAAACAATTAAACAATACATAAAAAGGATACTATATCATGACCAAGGGAGTGTTATCCCTGTAATGCAAGGTTTGCTTAACACTGGAAAATGTTTAACGTTTTTCACCATATTTGCAGCCTTAAAAAGAAAAACCATGTGATTATCTCAAGAGATAAAGAAAAAGCCTTTTATACAATTCAACTTCCACTCATGATAAAAGCTCTCAGCAAATGAGATGTAGAAGGAAACTTCCTCAACTAGATGAAAGGCATCTATGAAAAATCCACAGCTAACACAGAATGGTGAAATACTTAAGGCTTTCCATTTAAGATCAGAAACAAGACAAGGATGTCTGCTCTCACCACTTCTAGTTAAGAGTATACTGGAGGAACTTCTGGGAAGATGGCGGACTAATAAGACACAGGAATCTCTTCCCCAGAAAAATAGCTAGAGGACAGGCAGAAACAGGCCCGAAAAAGATCTTCTAGGGTTTAGGACAGCAGGTGAAGGCTGCACACCACGCAGAGGAGAGAGGGACAAAAGAGGGAAATCCTGACGACAGAACCGTGAGTTGGAAACAGCGGCGGCTGCTGCTGCCGGCACCCTCCCCCACACTAAAGACTCTTTAGAACTCTCGGGCCTCTGGGCCTGCAACTACAGACAAAGGGGGCTCCAGGGATCTACCACCCCAGGAAAGGGGAGAGAGAGGGACACAGCCTAAGGCTGACTCAGCTTCTAACCCATAAATTTGGTCTGCTGTGCCCCATGAGCCCTTCCAGGCCAGGTGAGACCACACGGTGGTTTGCCCTGGGAGCCGGCTAAGGACAGGAGAAATCCATACCTTGCAATCTTCCTCTCTTCCAGCCTGGACTAACTGTTGAGGACTCCACAGGAAAGGGGAGAGAGAGGGGCACAGCCTAAGGCTGACTCAGCTTTTGACTCACAACTTTGGTCTGCTGTGTCCCAAGAGCCCTTCCAGGCCAGGCTGGGCTGCACCATTGTTTGCCGTGGAGCCTGCAAGGGGCTAAAGATATACAACCCTCCCAATCTCCTTCTTTACTAACAGGGACTGATGGTTGAGGACTCAGAGGGGAGTGGAAATATTTCCTACCTGGGAAAAGGGAGGGGTTTGCCAGAGAAGGCTGGAGAACTGTCTCAGAGAAAGTTTGAATTACAAGGCAGACCAAGGAACTGCACATAAGAAAATTAAAAATAAGTAGGAGAGGCTTTTTTGGGCCTCTATAGCCTCCCTGGCCAAGGCCCTAGGAAGCGACTCTACAACCAATTACTGGGTCCAGTGCCCACTTTTGAGCAACCAGCAGGACAATGCTAACAATTCAGGTCGAGCCAAAAATCAAAGAGCTGTGGTAACTCAGCGCCTCCTGCCACTAAGTGCTATAAAAGAGAAAGAGATTGAGCATACGAGTAAACTAATCCTAACCAGATGCCTAAACACCAGCAAAAAATAACAAGCCATACTAAGAAAATAGAAGACATGGCACAAGAAAAGGAATACATGAAAGTCCCAGCAAAGATGCAGAATTTGACAGCACTAATCAGCGAGATTAGCACAAATTTCCAAAATCAAATTAATGAGTTGAAAGACAAGATATTTAAAGAGATAAATGACATCAAGAATACACTGAGCGAACGCAAATATGAATTTGAAATCCTGAACAGAGAAGTAACAGACTCATGGGAATGAAAGACACAATAGGTGAGATCACAAACACATTTGAGGCGTAGAACAGCAGACTTGAAATGACAGAAGAAAGAATAAGTGCTACCAAAGACAGAACAACTAAAATTGAAGGGAAAAAAGAACAGAGAGAGAAAAGAATGGAAAAAATGGAGGGGCTCAGAGACGTGAATGACAACACAAAATGCAACAACATACATGTTATGGGAGTTCCAGAAGGAGAAGAGAAGGGAAAAGGGGCAGAAAGAGTATTTGAGGAAATAATAGCTGAAAATTTCCCAACTCCCATGAAAGAAATGAACTTACATGTCCAAGAAGCACACTGTACCCCAATCAGAATAAATCCAAATAGACCTACGCCAAGACACATACTACTCAGAATGTCAAATGTCAAAGATAAAGAGAAAATTCTCAGAGCAGCAAGAGAGTAGCGAACGATCACGTACAAGGGATGTCCAATAAGACTTAGCGCAGATTTCTCTTCAGAAATCATGGAGGTGAGAAGACACTGGTATGATACAATTAGGAAAATAAAGAGAAAAACTGCCAGCCAAATATTCTTTATGCAGCAAAACTGTCCTTCAAATATGAAGGAGAGTATAAAATATTCACAAACAAACAGAAACTAAAGAGAGTTTCCAAAAACAAGCCACCTTTGCAGGAAATATTAAATGAAGTCTAAGAACCTGAGAGAAAAAGAGAGGAGAGAGAGGCTTGGAGGAAAGTATAGAAGAAAGAATAGCAGAAAGGATAACCAAATGAGTAAAAAGAGAGACAAAAACAAGATTACATATGAAAACCAAAGAATGAATGGAGGAAGTAAATAGTGCATTTACAGTAATATCATTGAATGTGAATGGATTAAACTCCCCAATCAAAAGATACAGGCTGATAGAATGGATAAAAATACATGAGCCATCCATATGCTACTTATAAGAAACTCACCTTAGACCCAGGGATACAAACCTGCTGAAAGCAAAAGGTTGGAAAAAGATACTCCACGCAAATAGTAACCAGAAAAGAGCAGGGGCAGCTACACTAATATCAGACAAAACAGACTTTAAATGAAAAAAAGTTATAAGAGATACAGAAGGCCATTATATATTAATAAAGGGGACAATCCACCAGGAAGATATAACAGTCATAAATATCTACGCACCTAACCAGGGTGCCCAAAAATATGAGACAAACTCTGGCAAAACTGAAGGGAGAAATAGACATTTCTACAATAATCGTTGGAGACTTCAACACCCCACTCACATCATTAGATAGAACAACTAGACAGAAGATCAACAAGGAAACAGAGAACTTGAACAATACGATAAAGAAGTTAGACCTAACAGACATATACAGAACACTGCATCCAAACTCAGTGGGTTATACATTCTTCTCAAGTGCCCATGGATCTTTCTCCAGGATAGACCACATGTTAGGTTTTTATATTTATTGCAGCTCTCAATAAATATAAAAAGATTGAAATTACACAAAGCACCTTCTCAGATCATAATGGAATGAAATTAGAAATCATTAATAGGAAAAAAGTAAATGCACAAATGTGTGGAGACTGAACAACACACTCCTAAATAACTAGTGGGTCAAAGAAGAAATTGCAAGTGAAATGAGTAAATATATTGAGACAAATGAAAACGAGAACACAATGTATCAAAACTTATGGGATACAGCGAAGGCAGTCTTGAGAGGGAAAAATATAGCCCTAAATGCCTATATTAAAAAACAAGAAAGAGCTAAACTCAAAGATTTAACTAAAACTACGGAAAGTAGGGAAACTAGAAAAAGAACAGCAAACCAATCCCAAAGCAAGTAGAAGGAAAGAAATAATAAAGATTAGAGCAGAAATAAATGAAATGAGAACAGAAAAACAATAGAGAAAATGAACAAAACCAAAAACTGGTTCTTTGTGAAGATCAATAAAATTGACAAACCCCTAGCAAGACCAACAAAGAAAAAAAGAGAGAAGATGCAAATAAAAACAATCAGAAATGAAAGGGGGGAAGCTATAAATGACCCCACAGACATAAACAGAATCTTAAGAGGATATTATGAGAAAGTATATGCCAACGAACTAGACAACCCAGATGAAATGGACAAATTTCTAGAAATGCACTACCAACCTACACTGATGCTACAAGAAATACAAGAACTTAACAAACCAATCACATTTAAGAAGACCAAATCTGTCATCAAAAATCTCCCAGCAAAGAAAAGTCCAGGACCAGATGGCTTCACAGATAAATTCTACCAAGCATTTAGAAAAGAATTAATACCAATCCTGTTTAAACTCTTCCAAAAAATTGAAGAGGAGGGAAAATTACCCAACACATTTTATGAAGCCAAAATCAACCTAATACCAAAGCCTGATAAAGATTTTACAAGAAAAGAAAATTACAGGCCAATCTCTCTAATGGACATAGATGCAAAAATTCTCAACAAAATACTTGCAAATCGAATCCAACAGCATATCAAAAGACTTATACATCACGACCTAGTGGGATTTATTCCTGGTATGCAAGGCTGGTTGAACATAAGAAAATCAATCAATGTAATACACCACATTAACAAATTGAAGGAAAAAAACCACATGATCATCTCAATCGATGCAGAAAAGACATTTGACAAAATCCAGCATCCTTTTTTGATAAAAACAGTTCAAAAGATAGGAATAGAAGGAAAATTCCTCAATATGATAAAAGGCATATATGAAAAACCCACAGCCAACATCATACTCAATGGGGAAATGTTGAAAGCTTTCCTTTTGTATTAGTCAGCCAAAAGGGTTGCTGATGCAAAATACCAGAAATTGGTTGGTCTTTATTATTTATTTGGGGTGGAAGTCCACAGTTACCAGGCCATAAAGCCTAAGTTTCTTTCCTCACCACAAGTCTGTTGCTACATGTTGGAGCAAGGCAGCTGCCAACATTTGCCAGGGTTCAGGCTTCTTGGGTTCCTCTCTTCCCAGGGCTGCATTTCTTTCCGGGCTTAGCGCCTCTGTTTCCTCCACAAGGTCAGCTGTAGACTATGAGGCTCTCTAGGCTTTGCTTCTCTCCACAAGGCCAGCTGTGAAACTGTCAGGGGAATGGCTCGTCTCTATCGCGGGGCCTTTCTTTCCTCACGACCAAGCTCCTCCATCTGCTTGCCTCCCTGGGCTCCAGCATCAAAACTCCAACATCAGAACTGCTCCCTCTGTCCTTTGCCTTGCCTTTTATATTTGATTGCTGCCCTACCAAGGGGTGGGGCTCAATGCCCCACTATCGTGGCCCAGTCAACGCCCAAATCATAACCCAATCATGCCCAGATTAGCAGACCAGTTCACAAGCATGATCCAACATTCACTTTTAGAATTCATAATTACATCAAACCTCCAAACAGCTACACCCTCTAAGATCGGGAACAAGACAAGGATGCCCACTGTCACCATTGTTATTCAATATTGTACTGGAAGTTCTAGCTAGAGCAATTTGAGAAGAAAAAAAAAATTAAAGGCATCCAAATAGGAAAAGAAGAAGTAAAACTCTCATTGTTTGTGGATGACATGATCCTGTACTTAGAAAATCCTGAAGTATACACGACAAAGCTACTTGAGCTAATAAATGAGTTCAGCAAAGTGGCAGGATACAAGATCAACATGCAAAAATCAGTAATGTATTTGTACACTAGTACTGAACAAGCTGAGGAGGAAATCAGGGGGAAAATTCCATTTTCAATAGCAACAAAAAGACTCAAATACCTAGGAGTTAATTTAACCAAAGAAGTACAGGACCTATACGCAGAAAACTACAAAACAATGCTAAAAATTTTTTAAAAGACCTAAACAAATGGAAAGACATTCCGTGCATTGATTGGAAGAATAAATATCATGACGATGTCAATCTTACCCAAACTGATTTATAGATTCAATGCAATACCAATCAAAATACAGTCAACTGGTTTTTGACAAACCTATGAAGTCCATGCTAATGGGAAAAAAGTCTCTTCAACAAATGGTGTTGGGAGAACTGGGTATCTATAACCAAAAGAATGAAAGAGGACCCCTATCTCACCCCCTATACAAGAATAACTCAAAATGGATCAAAGATCTAAATACAAAAGCCAGGACCATAAAACTACTAGAAGAAAATGTAGGGAAACATCTTCAAGACCTTGTAGTAGGTGGTGGTTTCTTGGACCTTACACACAAAGCACATGCAAAAAAAGAAACAATAGATAAATGGGACCTCCTCAAAATTAAACACTTTTGCACCTCACAGGACTTTGTCAAAAAGGTGAAAAGGTAGCCAACTCAATGGGAAAAAATATTTGGAAATCACATATCTGATAAGGGTTTAATATCCAGGATATATAAAGAGATGTTACAACTCAACAATAAAAAGACAAACGACCCAATTAAAAAATGGGCGAAAGACTTGAATAGACATTTCTCCAAAGAAGAAATACAAATGGCAAAAAAACACATGAAGAAATGTTCAACATCACTCATGATTAGGGAAATGCAAATCAAAGTGACAATGAAATATCATTTCACACCTATCAGAATGGCCACTATTAAAAAGACAGAGAACTACAAGTGTTGGAGAGGATGTGGAGAGATAGGAACACTTATTCACTGTTGGTGGGAATGCAGAATGGTACAGCCACTTTGGAGAACTGTTTGGCAGTTCCTAAAGAAGTTGAATATAGAATTGCCATGTGACCCGGCAATACCACCACTGGTTATATATCCAGAAGAACTGAGAGCAGAGACATGAACAGACATCTGCACACCGATGTTCATAGCAACATTATTCACCATTGCCAAAACTTGGAAACAACCCAGGTGTCCATCAACAGATGAATGGATAAACAAACTGTGGTCTATTCACATGATGGAATATTATGCAGCTGTAAGAAGAAATGAAGTCGAAAAGCATATGACAACATGGATGAACCTACAGGACATTATGTTGAGTGAAGCAAGCCAGACACAAAAGGACAAATACTGTAGGAATGAGTTAATATGAACCAAATATGTTGTGTAACATATTGTTTGATTTTAAAAAAAATTTATATGTATCCAGTACATAGAATTGAGAAATGTATATATTTATTCATGTGTGTTTACTTTTTAGTTTTTAATTCTTTATATTTTCAATTATTAAATGTACAAAATAAAGTTAAAAAAAAAAAAAAAAAGCGTATACTGGAAGTCCTATGCTGTGAAATAACACAAGAAAAAGAAATAAAAGGCAACCAGATTGGAATGAAGGCATAAAACTGTCATTGTTAGCAAACAACATGATGGTCTATGTATGATATCCTAAGGTATCCACTGAAACTACAAGAACTAATAAGTGAGTTTATCAGAGTTGCATGATACAATGTCAATATACAAAAATCAGTTGTATTTCCAAATACTAGTAACAGTGAAAACTTGAAAAATAAAAAAATACCGTTTACAATAGTATCAAAAAGTAGGAAATCGGGATTAATTTGACAAAGATGTATAAACCTGTATGATACACTGTTGAAAGAATTCAAAGAATAGTTAAATAAGTGGAATGATATAATTTTTATGATTAGAAGCTTCAATATTGTTAAGAAGTCAATTCTTTCCAACTTGATCTATAATTTTTTATAATCCATTTTATTGAAACATATTCATAAACCATACAATCCACATAATGTGTACATTCAATGGCATTTGGCATAATCACAGAATTGTGCATTCATCACTTCAATTAGAGCATTTTCATTACTCAATAAAACAAAAACAAACAAAAGAAACCCATATACCTTAGTAATCACCTCTCAATCTCTTTATCCTTCACCTGCCATACATAACTGCTAATCTAGTTCTGTCTCTATAGATTATTTGTATTTACATTTTGTATAGATGGAGTCAAACAGCATGTAGTACTTTTTGTCTAGTTTCTTTCACTTAGCATACTTCCCTTTTTTCCAACTTGATCTGTAATTTAATGCAATTGCTATCAAAGTTCTAGCAGGTTTTCAGTAGAAATTGACAAACTGATACTAAAATTCATTTGGAAACACAGAGGACTTACAAGAATCAAAACAATTTTTTAAAAAAACAAAGAAAACTTACACTATTTGTTTTTTTTTTAAAGATTTATTTTTTATTTTATTTATCCTCCCCCCACTTGCTGCTTGCACTCACTGTCTGCTGTGTCCATTCGCTGCACGTTCTTCTGTGTCTGCTTGTCTTCTCTTCTCGTATTCTCTTTAGGAGGCACCGAGAACCAATCCTGGGACTTTCCGACGTGGGAGAGAGGCACTCAACCACTTAAGCCACCTCAGCTCCCTGGTTTGCTGTGTCTCTCATTGTCTTTTTCCTCTGTGTCTCTTTTTTGTTGCATCATCTTGTTGTGCCAGCTCTCTGCGTGGACCAGCTTGCCAGCTCTCTGCGTGGACCAGGGAGCCCCGGAGCCCCGGGAATCAAACCCGGGACCCCCCATATGGTAGACGGGAGCCCCATCACTTGAGCCACATCTGCTTCCCTACACTATTTGATTTTAACACTTATTATAAAGCACCAGTAATAAAGACTGCGGTATTGGCATAAGAACAGACACACAGACATACAGAACAATGGAACAGAACAGGAGTCCCAGAAATAGACCCATGCATATGGCCAATCGATTTTCAACAAAGTTGCCAAGGTAATTCAATGGGGGAAAGAATAATCTTTTCAACAAAAACTGCTGAACAACTGTATAGCCACATATTAAAAAATGAACCGTGACCCTTACCTTATACTGTATATGAAAATTAACTCAATACGGATTATAGATCTAAGTGTAAAGTTAAAAGTACAAAAATTCTAGAGATGGAAGAAACATAGGAGAAAATCTTAATAACCTTAGGTTTGGGAAGTATTTCTTAAATGGGATACAGAAAAAGCATTAACTAAAAAGAAAAAGGTCAATAAACTGGACTTCATTAAATTAGAAACTTCTGCTCTTCAAAAGACATTTAAGAAAATGAAAACTCAAGCCACAGAGAAAACATCTGCAACACATAAATCCAAAAAAGCACTTGAATCTATAATATATTAAAACTTACAATTTAATATTTAGAAGACAAATAACCAAATAAAAATGGGCAAAGGATATGAATAAATATTTCCCCATAGAAGATTCATAGGTAGCAAATAAAATATGAGAAGATGTCCAACATCCTTGGTAATCATATGGAAACTACCATGAGATACTACTAAAGACCCACTGAGCTAAAGTGACAAAATCTGAGCATAACAAGTGTCAGGAAGATGTGAAGAAACTAGAACTCTCATACACTACTGGTGGGAATGTAAAATGGTAGGATTTGGAAAATAATTTGTTACTTTTATTAAAAAGTTAAACATACACCTACGATATCAGCTAGTCATTCTGCTTCTAGATATTTACTCAGTAGAAATACACAAACTTGTTTGTAGAGGCTCACAGCAGATTTATCTGTAAAAGCCTTACAGTGGAAACAGCTCAACCTGTTACTGACAGGTAAATAAATATGCAAATTGTGGTATATCTATACCACGGAACACTACTCTAATAAAAAATAAATTATGGATATCTGCAATAATATGGACGAATCTCAAAATAATTTTTACGAGTGAAAGAATACAGGAAAAAAAGAGTAAATACTGTATAATTCTATTTATATAAAATTCTAAAATACGCAAACAATTATCTATCATGACAGAATGCAGACCTGTATTTGTCTGGGGAGGGTGTGTGTGTGAGGTAAGAATTACAAATGGACGCAGAAACTTGAAGATGATGGACATGTTCATTATCTTGATTGTGGTGATGGGTTCATTAGTAATCATACAGGTCACAACTCATCAAATTATACACTTTAAACACATGCAGTTTATTGTATGTCAATTACACTTCAATAAATCTGTTAAAAATGTAAAAAAAAAAAAGTTTAATTTCAAGTTCTAAAATGAAAACAAAATACCTCAACTTCAAGGTCCTGGCGCTTGGGATTGTGAATGAAAAAAGTGAAGTGTTCCTCCCACACAGGTTCATTGGTTTTGTACCGAATCTGAAAGAATAACAAATATCAGCTCTGCAATATTTTCTGTGGAAAAGGTCTGCCAACACTGTGCTTATTTATTTAATGTGTCTGGAAGCTTAGGATGAACTTAATTAAACCCCAAGTCTATATTTACTGAGCATGTACTATTATATATTAATTGCAGAAAATGTTCAAAAGATGAAGAAACAAAGTCCAAAACTTTTAGAGTGGGTCAGGAAAACTGATCATTGCGAAATCAGGACTTGTATACTCATCCCAATGGTAAAGACTAAAGACTTAATCTTCTTGGTTTGGCCTTAGTTCTATTCATTCCCTAGTGCCTTGTATATGGAGATGTTTCTTAAATTAATTGTTAACATTAAAAATGAATAATGGCCTATAATAACATAGTTTCTATAATTTCTGAAATGCTTTCTATTAGGAAAGCAGAATATATTACAGCAACAGCAATACCCTCTTTCAATTAAGAACTGTTGCTTATCCTTTTTTTTAGGAGGTACCGGGGATTGAACCCAGGACCTTGCACGTGGGAAGAAAGCGTTCAACCACTGAGCTACATCTGCTCCCCAATGAGAGTTCGTTTTTTTCCATTTGTTTGTTTTTAGGAGGTACCAGGAAATGAATTTTAGATCTCGTACATGGGAAGCAGGCGCTCAATCACTTGAGCTACATCTGCTCCCTGTTGGTTATCTTTTAATGAGTATTTATAGAGCATTCAAAAGAAACTTAGAAATGTATCCTATGTCATTTACCCGTGAAATCAAGCAAAAGCATATTCATATATTATTTTTATTTTTTAAATGTACAAAATTATATTTGTTACCAAATTAAGCAGCTAGTTATCTATCAAATGGCTAACAACAACCAAAAAGTTATGGAAAGCAGTAGTCTCAACCCAACAATGTCAAACTACTTCAATACCATCTAATTTGCAACTTGGCATTCCATAGCTAAGACTGGCTATAGTGAAAAACATGAGTATCTGAAAACAATCACTGAAAACTAGTTTAAAAATATTAGTACTTTACCTTACTCTCTTGTGCCTTATGCCCAACTGACATTTGGACAAGAGGATTTGGGTTGCTGTTTATTTTCTTCCCTGTCTATCAAAAACAAAACAAAAAATAGGCAAAATAAACTCACATCTTGAAATGGGTCTTATTATAAATGAAATTATTGGATTATTAACAGATACTTCTATTTACCTCTGATAAATTACAGGCACTATCTGGAAACAATTTAATTAGAAAACAATTGCTAAGCATATTCCAAAGTTACCCCACATCTACCACGAAATAAATTAAGAAAACTTTGTATAAAAATTTTCAATGTCTTTTATTTTTAAAACAAGCTACTGTAGAAAAATTAAATATTATGAAAATCTTTAATGTTAATTAGTTTTCAAAACTTATTTTACTGAGATAGGAAAATAAATAAAGTATAATGAATGAATGCAGAAAAATACATGAGAAAGGACAAATGAGGAAGAATGTATAATTCATAGGTATTCTTGGTTAGCATAATAAAAAATATTATAAAGTGTCAGATGTTTTTACATTTTTTACCTAATATCCTCTGTTCAAACACATATCAAATATCAAATCTTGCTTACCAGCTGCTAAGTAATTTTAACTGGAAGAATAAACATCAATTTAAAATCATATTAAATTAAGAAGATGTATATGTAACAAAAAAAAAAGTCAGGAATAAGAAAAAAACAGTAAGAAGCATACTTCAGCACAGACAGCTGATAAAGGAAAACAGAGTAAAACACAACATATAAGTAACATGAGGTTTATTCGTAACTTAGCCCCACAAGAAGATGCAGTTAAGTATCTGTGTTAGTGGAAATTAACTAGGCGGTCACAAAAATGTTTTTTAGTTAAATCATTTTAGAGTTCAATCTTTAACACTGCAGCAATGACAGAAATATGCATCAAAATCATACAATTATTGAAATAAAATATTACTAGCCCAAACATACTGCGATAAACTATTTTCTGGTTCATCTTTTTGATGTGAATGAACTCTGCAAAATGAAATAAATACTGTTAAAAAAATACTCCAAGGCTATATAGGCTACTGTGGCACAGACTACTAACTGTTTACCCATATCCATTTTCTCCTTTAATATTAACCTCTGCGAATAAAGACTGCATTTCCAAATCTCCCTTGCAGTTAGGTGTGGCCATGAAACTAAGTTCTGGCCTTAAAGGGAATGGGCATGCCTTCCATTTCCCCTCTTCCCATTCTTTTAGCTAGAATACACCAGCCATCTTTGACCATGAGATGGAAGTTGTGTGTTGAGTATGGCAGAGCCAAGGGAGAGAAGCAGCCTGGATCCCCAACACCATGGAGACTGGACTATTCATGCTCAATTCTGTTATTTCTTAGAGAAAAATAAACTTCTGTCTTGCTTAAGCCACTACTACTTTTAGGTCTTTGATACTGAAACTAAGTTTTTCTCTTAATGAATATAAATACTTAATTCATCTCTAAAAGAGTGACCATTCACTTCTAGAGATTTACAGTATCTTCTCAATTTTAAGACCTATTTTTTTCACTTTTTAACATCTTTGAAAACAGAACGAAACTTACAACCGATGACTTTTGGCCAGAAAGCAGGAGTGATATAGTTGTCATTGCCTTAACTAATTTATTTTGCTTGTATTTTCCTTTTATGTGTGCATGTGAGTGATATGATAAAAATCTATGTCTATCCTACATTGAAAAATTCTTTCAGTAACTATAAAATAAACACTTATCAAAGCTTAACTGGCACTTTTTTTCTTCTTCAGTGGTACATAAAATAATGGTACATCTTCAAATGGATGAAGTTTTAGATTCTATGAAATAAAGATTAAATCACTGTCCAAATTTTCTATCTTGACACAGTATTCAAAATTCATCAGCATAAGTCAGAGGCACATGATATAATGAAAATGTGAACTTTTAAATCAGATCATTTTGATTTTAAATCTCAGCTCTTTACCACTTAATTATTGAGTCCTAAATATTTCAACTATCTGAACCTCAGTTTTCATGTCTATAAAGTGGCATAATAACCACTTTCCAGAACCCTGGTTTAAATGAGATAATGTAATAACATAGCAATTATAATACATTTATTATTCTAGCTACACTTAATCACTTTTATATGCATTATATAATTTAATTTACTCAATAATCCAAAGAAGAATGTATTATTACTACAATTGTATAACTAATAAAACAAAGAGAATTATATATCTTGCTGTAGACCACCCAGTTTAGTATGTATGTTGAGATTCAAACCAAGACAGCATGATTTCAGAGCCTTTGTTCTTAACCATTATGCTTTTTTGTTTGAAAACCTTCAGATATCAAAGAAAAGAATCTTGATATAATTCCTTTCAGTGTTTTGGTAGAAACAGTCATTTCAACTATTGTGCTAACTAGTACTCAAAAAGGGTAATTCTCTACTAAACCATACCTTACTTCCTTAGTATTTCCTTAGCAAGGATTCAAAATATATTACATTAAAAAAGCAGTTTTTGTCCTTCTCCTATCACTCTTGAAACCTAACATTTTTCTACAGTTGAAATTGGTTAAAACCATTCCTGTTTCTTTTGTATGCAATTTTCTTAAAACAATTACATTTACATTTCCCCCAAATATTAAGCCTAAAACATTCAAAGAAATCAAAGAAAAAAATAATAAAACATAAGACATAGAAAACTTTTAAACAATTTAGCCAGAAATACATGTTTACATCATGTTTTAGGAAGTGGAGCTTAGTTTTCAATATACCTCATCGAATGAAGTTTAAAGCTTCTCAAAAGATATATCACCCAAAACCAGTAGTACCAAAAGCTATGAAATTGCTTACTCAGAGATGGCCCTAACTCAACATATTGGAAGAGGTGATTTTTTAAAAATGTGTATATTCATAGTTCACAAAGTGTACCTTTAAATCATAATCTAAAAATTAAGATTTTTAAATAGAACATCTATTTCAACATTGTCATAATTCAAATCTAATTAAAATATAAATGGTTTTGAACCACCTTAGAGATAGCTGCATATATCTAAGGCCAACAGGAAAGAAATCTAGTTCATTATATTATTTTTTAATTATTTACCTTAGAAATTGACGTAAATACTCCTAAATATATATTCTTGTGTAACAAAAGCAGGATTTTTCCAACTAGACAACTAATTACTGAGTTAGTATGGGAGGTAATTTGTGAATAAATTTATGATAATTGAAGTATCATCTCTTTCAACATGTTTTAATTAATTTTGTGACCTTAATGGAAAACTGTATTAGTTTACCTTTAAAGCTTTCTGAACCGCAGCCTTCTTCAAGCCATCAGGGTTAAATTCTAATGGGTTACTCTTTCAAGTCAGAAGAAAATGAATATACCAAGGGTTAATAAAACATGCAATGAGGAGTTTATGTAAGGTTAATGACATGAAAATTTATGAGAACACTCCCCCCAAAAAAAACTTCTTTAAATAAAAACCACTAACAAGAATTACACAAAGACAAAGACAAAGTAAAAGCCGTTTGTAAAATTCTTCAAGTTCAAGATTTTATCTTAGAATAAACCTTTAATCAATAAGTTTCAAAACACATTTTATCTTATAAAACTACTATTTTTTTATTCTTCCTTCTCTCCTCTCTCCACACTTCTTCTTTGGGATTTGAAAAATACAAAAGTGACACTTTAGGAAAGGATTCTATTTATTATTCTTTGAATAAACCCCTAAAGGAAAAAAAAAAAAACTATAATGAAACTAAAGGTTTTATCTAAAATGCAAATTACTGGGCAATATTTACCCAAATTGCTCAGGAACCAATTCATATTCTGTTAGAGCAGATGCTATTTTTATTCCTTCTGAAATTTACCTTCTTAGGGCAGAAACATGGTAGAGACAAAGCCATTTTTTTCTACTTATGTCACTCATTCTTTTCCAACCATAAAGTGTAGCGATTGAGCTAGATCATCTCAAAAATTCCTTCTGGCTTTAAACTTCTATTCTCATGTATTTTTACTTCCTGCTTTTATTGACTTTTTTTTTTCAGTTCATTATTTTCTTGACCTCAAAAGGGCAAGAGCTGTTTTGCGAGCTCCTTCCAGCACTAATATATTTAAGATTAAGGATTTTATCATTTTAGTTGTAATTAATTTCAAATGGAAATTAAATTTTTGAAAATGTCTTCAATGTCTGTAGCAGGTTAGACCAGTTGAGAATACCAAATATTGGGCCAAGCCGTAATTAATAAGACACTAAGGCCCAGTCTTTAACCCAGGCTGTATATTAAAATAGCCAGGGGAGCTTTATATATATATATACATATATATAAAATGCACAGAATCAGCTGTATTAATTTCTGGGTAGAGCCTAGACATGGGTATATTTTTTAACAGCTTCCCAGGTAATGCTGATACAGAGCAAGGTTGGGAACAATTGCTCTAAAGTGTGAGGACTGATATTTTTCAGATATCATAAGAACCTTTCCCTGAAGCTAACTTTTGGACAGATATGACCTGTATTAAACATATATATTCTAACATGTATCAATAAAAGAAAACCAAGGAGAGAGGCTGTGGTATGGGATTAGGGTGACACAAGAGGGGCAGCAAGAGATTGTGACAAGCTGCACATGCCTGAGAGTCAGACAAACCAGATTCCATTCAAATGCAGCCACTGCAGGTATCTCACAGTGAGGCCTTGGGAAAAGTTACTTTACCTTTCATACTTTGCCTATTCACCATAAATGGAGTAGTAATAGCCACCTGTACTATTTAAAAATGAGAGCTGAAAATAACTTACACAAGACATCTAGCATCATCATGCCTAAGAGTCTCATTAAGTGGTAGCTATTATATAGCTAACATTATTATGTACCAAGTAGTAGTTAGTGTATAAGTACCATATAATTTATAGCTATAGCATTCATCTGAGAAAACTATACAGAATTATGAACTGATAAATTTAATATAGCGGGAACAAATTCACTTTTAACGAGGATGCAGTAGAGAGGAGAGGTTAAGAATGTAGATTCTGGGGTCACCACTGCCTAAGTTCAAACTCCAGTTCTGATACTTATTAATACTAACCATGCGACCTTGGATCTTTAATCTCAAGTTACTTAAGTTCTTTGTGACTGTTTCCTAATCTGTAAAATGAAAATGATGTTCTGAGGATTAAATGAATAGAGTCCTCAGAACCCTGCTTGGTTATTGGAAACTGCTCAATAAATGTTAGTTATCATTATTATTTATATATATCTAAGATTCTTGAGCTGGTTAATAAGGATTCTAAAGCTGGTCATCATGACTTACAGAACACCAGTAATGTTCAAGTCTGAAATTCAAGCCCAGGATTTGGTGAAAAGAAAAAGGAGAGCAGTTCTAATAGTCTGAATGATAAAGAGGGAACTTTCAGTTTGGGAGAAATTTGTTGTTTTATGAGTTTTCAGATAGGGATTGTCGATGGTAATGCACTCTTTGAGTTGAAAATTAAATGTGTTTCAGAGTAAGTAGAAAGTAAGACAGCAACTGCAAAATTATCTCAGCCTTTTGAGAAAAATTGAGAAAACGATTTAATTTCATACTGAACCAATGGGTCAAAAACAAAGCAATCAATTTGTTCAAATTTATTTTATACTCATTTTGTATGATGCATATATTCTAATCATGAAGGACATTTGACAAAGCAGAAGGAAAATTAATTTTGATAATTCAGCAATGTCTTAGCTAAATATTACAAAGCAATAAAAAAATCATGACACAAGGTCAGAAATATTTTCCCTTTAAAAGAAATAGTTTTATGATGGAGGAAAAAAACTTAGAAAAATTACTGGAAATAGACTAACAATTTATGCAGCAGAATCACACTGTCATTTCTACTAGTTTATGGTGAAATTTTCTACTAAGAAATACTTGAAGTAGAAAGCTATTTTATTTAAAAAGTGATGGAAAACATTTGTCATTCTGTACCTCTGACCTCATTCTGACTTTTGAAAAGGCCTTACATAGGATATAAGTAGAAAGTCAAAGACCATGATTATAACTTGTGATCGGTGTGACTCTGAATAGCTGACCTAAGCCTTCTGGGTCTTTATTTTTCTCATCCATAAAACAGGCAAAATACCTATCCTTCAAGTTTTGACCCACCTCATTTTAAAAAATTGAGAATAATCTGAGAAAACACGTGGAAATTCTTTGAAAGTAGAACTGAAAACTCTTCAAAAATGGGCAAAGTACTATCATAACTAGACACAAAGGCCAAATGAACTTTAAGAATCTCACTAATTACTGAATTTAATCTGAAGGGCCACTTTCTTGACTACACTCTCGGTGACTTTCTCTGAGTCCGGAGTATTGAAAATACCTATCTAATAAAGGTATTAAGAGCAGTACCAGGTTTCAAGGTGCCACAGCATAAAGACCAGAGGTAAACAGATAATGAGATCAAAATCAGCACCCCAAACAAAGGTTTAAAAATGCTCAATTATCCACTCCAGAAAATACCTAAGTTCCTTAAAAGAAGCTGAATCATAAATACAATATATTTCAACTCTTCCTTAGGAGCTCTGGTCAAATAGTGAGGGAGAAGGCTAATTTTCAAGTTTAAAAATTAGTGAATTTTATATATTCATATGATCCTTGTAATGGATAACTGAAAGTTGATTGCACAGTTAGGGCTTTAATGTGCCAGGCATCAGAGAAGCCTGAGTTCCAAAACTTCTCTTTTTGGTCAGGAGAAAAAGTAGATTTAAGAAAGTTATCTGAAAGCTTAGAAAGAATTTTTTACATCTCACATTGAGATGAACCACAAAATAAATTTTAATCATTATAGTTTCATTTTTTTCCTCAGAAGAATGGGCCAGTAGTAGTTTAGGAATCTAAGACTTTTTCATAATGATTCACTAGGTTTGTTCATCTCATCATCAGATGTATTTACCAATGTAAAAGCAGTGTGAAATTTTAAAAAACAAGCACAGAAGAAACACAGTAACTGAAATCATGCAAGAAAAAAAAAAAAAGCATGCCAAGTCATTCCACCATTGCGTAGACTGCATTAGAAGTTCTAGTCCACATTCTGGCAGTCTCCATTAAAAACAGAAAGAAAGAACACTAGAGAACTCACAAATAGTGCTCTATAGACTGAGGTAGTATTTTCACAAAATACTAGTCCCGATGCTCTCCTCTCTTTTAAGTAGCCACACCCAAAGTTTCCCTCGTAGATACTCTTAGGAAAGTGAAAATGGAAGGAGAAAGCAAAGAATGATGGATTGTGGTAAAATGAATGCACAAAAAGCACTAATAAATAAGAGTGCAAAGGTCGAGTCAAAGAATTCCACAATAACTCATAGTGAAAATTAGTCAGCAAGTGTTCCTGTTTTGAAATAAACACCCAACAGGGCAGTGGTTTTTGCAAATTCTTTGCCTCTGACAGCCAAAACATACTTCATGCACAAAGTGCTCTTTTAATATGTTAACAAATTCACTTTAAATTTTTTTTGCTTATATGACATTATTCAAATTTCAATTTAATGTGACAAAATATAGTTCTAAAGAGAGGCCTAAACTTTTCCTAATTCACCAATACTATTGTCTATATGCTAAAATATACAACAAATTCATTTCTATCAGGCATTATAAAGCACTTTATAACAAACATTATTGTGGTTAAAAACAAAATGTTCTATCATACCAGAAATTCTATAGAATAGTTAAATCTCAGTGAAACAACTTTCCCCAAAATAAAATTATAACAGATAAAGTCACAGACTTTAGACTGGAAGATTGGCCAAAAGCTTAAGGTAAATACTTTAAGAGAAATGTAAAAATCAGTCAAGAAACCTTTGTTGAAAGAAAGAGTACAATTACATACAATATAATTTCCTCCTGGTATAAAGAAATTAAATGATCAGATTTTAATTGTTAATAACTTTAAATAAATGGTACAGATGTACAAAGTATATTTACTTCATTTTTGAGCAAAGCTGAAGTAATGTGCAAGTTTTAAAACTTGAAAAATGCTAGATGAAACAAAGGGTATATATTTTATGAGCAATAAGGAAACCTAGTTTAACTATGTTAAGGTGAGACTATACTAGATGAACATAATAGGAGGTCTAGATGAAACATATATAATGTAAATTCCAAGACGTAGTATCATAAAGGACTGAGTTAAATGCTTCTTTGTGCTCTTGTCCGTTTCATGAAGTTAAATATAACCCAATACCCAATACTGATAAAAGGAGAACAGCACATGAAGACTATTAGATGAATTAAAGTTTTATTAAGCATGAAGAATTAGGCCATAGGCAATCTTGGGAGGAAAAAACTGTATCTGGTGGCAGTAGTCTTTCTTTCAACAAAATTGGCCACTGACACAATGAAATAAAGCAAGGATGACACCTATTTGAACAAGTAAATGGGCACTCAGAAAAACTATAAAAAATGTAACATTTATAATGGTAACATAAATAGTAAGGTTTTAAGTATTTTAGTGGAAGGATCATACTATGTTCTACATGATTGACTTTATATGTTATTTTTCTTCCTCATGATTATAGTTACAATTATAAAAACTGTAT
Organism: Cabassous unicinctus; assembly: GCA_029593785.1. Taxonomy (NCBI): domain Eukaryota; kingdom Metazoa; phylum Chordata; class Mammalia; order Cingulata; family Chlamyphoridae; genus Cabassous; species Cabassous unicinctus. The sequence goes on from JAQZBX010014799.1 coordinate 31,518, forward strand.
ATTACAGTTTTTTCTAAGAGCAAAACAATTCTGCCTCAAAAAAGGCATGTTTTTAAGCTGTAGAAAGTCATGTGCTTGATAGATTATTTAGAGACATTATTTTTTTTCTTTTTGATCTATTAGAAATACATTGCGCACCTTAAAAAGGCTCAGAGTACTTTTACAGTTGAATCATTCTTCCACTTCCTAATATCACTGTCACCTACCTCATGCTCTGGAAATTGCTAAGTCCCAGCAAATCATCCACTGCCATGCTGCAGCTAGAATTAATTTTGGGTTTGTAATAAAATCGGCTTTATTTTATTACTACTCCAAAGAGATATAATTTCCACCTTTAGGTAAAAAATTTTTAATAATTAGAGATTTCTACAGAATATCTTCGTCTCCTATTAATCATATTCTTTACCAATGTATAGGAGATTTCTTCACAAAAACATGTCAGAATAAAGATAATGCTGAAAATCCTGAATAAATCCAATAAAATCTATAAACATTAAAATATACTTATGAAACAAATACAAATGTATAACCTCTACATTGCTATTTTCTTAGACAAAGTGAACATGAAAACACAAGCAAGACAGGAACAATTGGTACAATGTGGCTGAACAAAGCAGTGGTTTCAAGCAAGATTTGCTAGAAGGAAATAATCACCCACATTAGTTATCACTGCATTACTTACTGGAAGATTCCTTGCTGAATCCAAATACAAGATAAGCAATGCAGAAGAAAGACCATCATTGGCTTGGTCTTTGTCAGCTTTGATGTCTGTTAGCACCTAAAAAGCAAGGAAAATAAAATCTTTGTTTCCTCAAAACTTTGGAATATTTCAACTGATTCTATTACGTCTATTATGCTCAAAAAATGGGAAAGGTGGATAAATTATCTAATATTGTGCAATTAGAGAGAACAATTAAATCAATAATTATCTTTTTAATGACAAGATTATTCTTAAATACAAATCAATAAAATGAAACACTCAGGTGATCTGTGGCTCTCCAAATGCCTATACTATATCAAGCACAAAATTTGAAGCTCTCATAAAATAGGTCTTCATGACCTGTAAATTTTATTTTTCACAAATTCCATTATCTCTAATTTATCCCTGAACCTACTGTAGTGACTTACAGCACAATATTCAAAATTATTGCTATAATTTTTTTTTATTGAGTTGCCACACAATTTTAAAAAGACTAATCTTAATTATCAGACATGGTTGGTTATCATGAGAAAAAAACACTTAAGAGTACCTTATCAAGATTTGAAGCATTTGGCATTAATGTGAGCCATTCTAGTTTCAAGTGCAGTTTTCCTTTAGGAACTTCATCCAGAGTAAACCACTGAAAAGAAAATAAAATTTAGCAAAAGTTCTCCTGAATCAGAAATTCAAATTAAACTCTGTATCCAAATGTCAGAAGTTGCTCACTAACTGTGTGGCATCAATAGTTCTCAATTAATGTTGAAAGACTGAATCTTGCCTTATTTTGATCCATACTCTTCAAATAGTTGGTGACTTTATGTGTGAAAATAATGATGATAGCAGCAGCCAGCATTTCTACAGCATTTCCTTCTTGCCAGAAACTATTCTAAATGCTTTACATATATGAATTCACCTAATCCTAACAACAACTGTATAAGGTAAGTACTATTATTATCCCTATTTTACAGATAAAGGAATTGAGATTAATTGAAAGATTTGAATGCTTTCTAGTACTACCATTCTTCTATATATTGACTTTAATGGATTTTATAGGCTAAGAGATAATATAACATTGATCCCAAATACTGAATTTCAATATCAAATAGTTTAACATAATCATTTTTATACACCATTATATACCATTTGAAAGTAGTATACAGCTATTTCAGCTTAAAAGCCAGAAAGCAATTAATCAGAGATGGGCCCCAAACATTCGGTAATAAGAGTCTGCTATAAGGGCAAAGATTTTTTTCTATTTTGTTCAACCATGTATGGCAGTATATGGCACATAATAGGTATGCAAGAAAAATTTGTTGAATAAATGCTGAACATGCATGGGAGGAAAACATGTACTTGGAAAGCATTAGATACTCAATATTGATTTGGTTACTAATGCTTTACTTATCTAAATCCAAAGACCCAAATCTTTCAAAAGTTTTCCATTTTTATACCGTTTATTCTGATAGCACTATCCCTGCTTGAAGTAGTGTTTTCTTCCTGTAAATTCCCACTGCATTTATACTTATGTTTCATGTAACAATTTCTCATCGATTGCATTGTGCTGTCTCCTCTATTAACTCCAACTGTATTTAAATTTTCTATTATTAATGAGCTTTTCACATATCTCTGTCTTAATTTCTGAAGGAGAACATGTTTGTTTAAAATAAAATCAGAGAATTTCTAGCATATGGGAGATACTCAAATACTAGCTGATTTGACTCTTAAATTTCTTTTCACTTTGCTATTACTAAAAGGCCTAAGTTCTTAATATTTGTTAAGTAAATGTTAAGTTTATATAATAATATTAGTTAGGATTCCTGCACTGTAAAGGTGGAGCAACAATGGTGGTTCCACATTCCTCTGGCACATAGTAGATACTAAATCAATGTTTATTAAATAGACCAATACTCAAAGAAAACTTACTTCATCTAAAAGGCGCTCCTTTTCAACTTCAATAAGATCAATCAAAAGACTACAGAAATAACAATACAACAATTTTAGAACACAGAAACAAACTTCTTATAACTCAAATTACCTGAAGCATTTGTCTATTAAAAAAGTATTCCAGAAATGCAACAAAATGCTATTTAGTTTATCAAGAAACAGACCATTCTCCCAAAGGCTTTTACAAGTTTATACCTGAGAGTAAAGAGAGGTGAGAAAAACAGCAGGGTTGACTTTCTGTGAGGTCACAGTAGTTTACTTTGGCCCAGCTGAGGTTAGAGCTGTAAAAAGGCCATTGTTTCCCACAATGTAACTATTTACAATGTACCAAAAATGTTTAAAAATATTTCAGCCCTTTTATTTTACAACTTCTCTTAGTTGTATCACCCATCACTACGGATTCAGTTATTTGCATATTGATTTATAACTTTTACCTCCTTTCCAGACTTTGCTTCTGAGCTCTAGACCAATATATACAACTGCTCATTGCACGTGAAGTCCCAAACAACCTTTTCACTCAGCATGTCTAAATGTAAGCCCATTATAGTTCCCCTTAAACAAACCTGCTTCTTAGATACTTGATTTCAAATAATGGTACCACCTCTCACAGAAACCAGAAACCTGGAATTTATCCTTAATTTCTCTTTCTTTCTATTACAAAAATGGGATGATTATACTCATTTTTTCTTGTAGCCATAACCTCCTCTCTGTTCTTCAATCTCAGTTTAGACCCTCATCATCTCTTTCCTGGTCTATTCCCATAGTCTCCTAATTGGTCTCCCAGTTTACAATCTCAATCCCTGATAATCCAATGTACACAGTGAATTCTACTAGAATGCAAATATGATCTTATCCTTGCCCTGCTTAAAATCCTTCAACTGCTTCTTGTTAAGTGGCCTTATGATTGAATTCTGAAGTCATGGTATAATATACAAGACCATTTTTGACAATGTCCAAACTGCTTCAATGTCATCTTTCCTTATCATATTTTATGGCACAATAAGTTCACTTAAGTAATAAATGAATTCAATTAAATAATAAAGTTTAAGTAGAAGTGTATTTTTTAAAACCTTAATTTTTCAGCTGTACTAGCTGTTCAATGGAAGTAAACAAATGAATATTTGTTTTCCCAATGTGTAGGCACAATGTAAATTACTATGTCTTAACAAAAATTAACTCAACAACTTGAAGATAAAGATTTTGCCATCAAAATTTTAAAAATTCATTTTGATCTCAAACAGAGCTATCCAATAGAACTCTATGTGACAATGGAAATTTCTATATCTGCACTGGGTAGCCACTAACTACATGTGGTTCTGGAGTACTTAAATGGAGCTAATCCAACTGAGGAAATGCATTTTTATTTTTATTTTTTTTTAATTTTTTTTATTTTTTGCATTTTTAATTGTATTTAAATTTAAATAGCTATATGTGGCCAATGGCTACCATAATGAACAGCACAGATCTCAAAGCTTTCTTTCCTCTTACTTAAATGTGAAACTTTCTGGGGGGAAAAAGTTTAAGAAATCTAAGATGAAACAAATATTATATCTAAGAGCCATTTAAAATATACACACACATACATAAATATGTATTTTAATTTATATTGTAATTTTAAGAGTGATTATGAAAAAAGTAATTTTAAGTTCCTTCAAATATTCACAAAGGACTTACCTTCCTAGAAAGTCATCCTTATCTGGGTCTTCATCAAAGAGCTCAATTTCTAATTCTTGTCCAGGGTGTTCATAAACTAAAGCCTGAAAAGTGATTGACTAGTAGTTATTTTGCATTTTTACTAATATAGCCATGTACTGAATACAATGATTATAATAAACACTACCATGTATTTTTCTCCTGGAATAAATAGATTTTAAAGCTTTATATTTTCTTACTCTAAAGCGCAATTATTTCTTGATAACTGGGAGATCATTTTGAAATACTATTGAGTTTATTTTTTAGTTACCTGGGATTACATCTCAATGGGTCAGGTTCAATCGCTCCAAAACATGGTCACAGGGTATCAACCACAGACCTGGTACTGTTTAAAGTTTGGGATAGATGTAAAGATGCAGAATACATCACCCTAATCCTTAAATTGTTACATTCAGAACATTGACAATCTGTTATCCTTGGAATAACCACAAATTATCCATTTTACAACCACACAGAGATTAAGAAATCTGGCAACATGCAGGACTGACAAATGAGTGGGGAAAATGGGATGCTGGTAAGAGAATATATTGCACTACTTTTCTGAACCGTAATTTTGCAAAAATATATTAAGTCCCTTAACAAATCTGTAACTTTTCATCTGAGAATTCTACTCTGAGTAACTATCTGTAGAAAACTTGGTCAAGTGAAGAAATATAAATTTACATTACATTTGAACAGCATTGTTTATAATACTCAATTGAAAACAGCCTAGATCTCTCTTGGTAAATAAAGTATGGTATCTATTTAATGGAATGGATATTAAACATTACATAAATCTGTATTTATTGACATGTAGAGATGTCCAGATGTATCAAATGAGAAGTTTACAGAACACAATATAATTTATCTCATTTTTTATGTGTTCATGTAATAATCACATATTACATTTTATAATTAAAAAAGCCAATAAACTATTCACATAATGAAAAATATTATGTTAGTTATCTACTGTGATAGCATTATGCTTAAGGTTAAAAATTTTATGTGTCAGCATTTTGTTTCCCTCACAAGATGTTGTGTGGTAGGTACAGACGGTACAATACTTTTTTAAAGATGGGAAATTAAAACTAAGAGATTTTAAATTATTGCCTAAATTAACCAAGCCACTATGGGACTAGAATCAGAATTCAGATATACCTGATCAGTTTACCAAACTAAATGTAGTTACATTATTTGATTCAATATTTTACCTCATAAACTTCATTCCACTTTGGACTAAGATTTTCTTTGATAACTTTGCTTTGGAAGATTTGGTTGCCAACTCGAATAATTCCATAGGGATCTGACTTTCCCTTGACAAGTCCCTTAAGATAAGTATCTTTTCCCTGAAGATCCTGAGCTTCAATAAAATGTATCCTTAGAACACCCTGCAAAGAACAAGAACAAAAGCTTAGACTATTCATTTGTTCATTTAACAAATATGGAACAATGAAAATGTACCTGCTCTGTTCTAAGAACTGGAGATACAAGTGAACAAAATAAAGGTCTTTTTCTTGTGCAATATATATTCGAGTACGAGGAGAAGACAATAACTAAGAAAATAAATATGTAATATTTCAGGTGACAAGTGCTAACAAGAAAAATTAAAGCAGGGTGACAAAATTGTCAAAGTAGAATTGTTTTAGACCGAAAGAACTAGAGAGAAGAGAAAAGCTTCTCGGTTATGACGACATCTGAACAGAAACCTGACAAAGGAGAGGAATGAACCATACAGTTATCTGGAGAAAGAGCTTTTCTGGCAGAGGGGATTCTAATTGCAAAGGTCCTAGAGAGAGACTGTGCTTAGCCTGAGGAAGAATGAGACCGGGCTGAGTGGCAGAGGTAGATTAGAAAGGAACAACAGGTCAGATTATATCCTGCCTTCTGGATCACCAAATAATCCTCTAAATAATAATCCTCTACTATGGTAAATAATAACTAATATTATTAAATGTATCAGGCCCATTACTAAGCACTTGATATGCACCGATTGCTTCATTCAATTTTTAGAACAATCCTATGAGATGCTGTCATTAAGCCCATTTTATAGATGAGAAAAATTGAAACTTTGAAATATGAATTACTCACAGACTTTAAATACAGTTCTCTTTTCCTAAATGTTGTTATATGATAAAAGAGAAAAATATTTACTTATATTTCTTTCAAGGCAAACAAAGATGATAAAATTACCTTTTGTTAGGGTAGTATTCTTCCCCCATTCCTTACCCCCTATTAAAATTACAGGGTAATAATCCTGAATAAATCAGCATAGGAAGATGTATATTATTACAGATAAATAAGCTTTTAAAACTTAAAAAATAAATATCTTGGTTTTTTGTTTTTTTTTTTTAAAAGATTTATTTATTTATTTAT